>CACRXP010000230.1:437810-463708 GCA_902702965.1 Spirometra erinaceieuropaei
CATAATTAATATTCCCGATCACAACCGACAGGACAACGGGCCCGTGGCTCAATGGTAGAGCGTTCAACTCCATGACCAAAGATCCCGGGTTCGAATATCAAGTGATCAAACCTTGGGGTTGGGTATGAGTGGCTGATGACGGCTAATAAGCCAGAAATGGTCATTCCGGTCTCCCTTGTCTTTGTCGGTACCATCTCATATATATATGTACTAGAAGATGAGCATCCCAAGAAACATAATTCGAAGAAGAATGAGTCCTTTGGGAAAATGCATACGCTTGAAACTGGGCACAAATTCGCTTGGGATAAAACACGCATTGTCGGTTCCCGCCCATATAATAATGGCCGAGAATTCCTAGAGGCCATTCACTCTGATGATTCATGCATCAATCGACGCATCGGCCTTGATACCATGTACACAAATCTTAAAGCAAAATGGAAAAGGTAATATCCAATCAAGACGTGGCATCAGCCCACATCATTAACCCCTCATCAGCCATGACCTAGCAATATCGATTTTTTCGGTTTTTTAAAATTTTGACTGTTTCTTCACACTTACACACGTCCGAAGACGAGCTGGGGAAACAGACTCGAAACTGTACGAAACAAAGTTTGTTCATTTTCCCAAAGGACTCATTATTCTTCGAAATATATATATATATTGCGTAACCAATTTTATTCAACTTGATGACGGGGATATATGTCAGAATTTTTTGATACCTTCCACCATGAAATTGCCACCATCCTGACCATGCCAATGAATTTTCCTCAATCCTATTTATGTTCCGAGGAGTAAAAACTGCCCTCAGTTCATTGTCTTCGCAGTGTTGAAGACATTGTTATTGAATTTTTGTTTCGGACTTCGTCATAAGGTGGACTTTGCAGGCATATTGCTTGACCTTGAATTTTTATAAAATCTCTGTTGAGCTTTAAAAGAAGCCCTTTGCAAACAACTCGGCACTAGATTGAATTTGCATGCTTATTAGCTTTGTCGAATTTGTACTTGCAGAAACACGTAGCTCTTACGACAACGGTTACTCGGCGTTCTATTCGATTTTGCAAGTTTTATGCTTTTAAATCTAATGATGTATTCATGTACTTATACGTCACTTAACGTGCTACTTAGAAATGTGTTTTATTTAAAGTTAGATGTTACTCCCTTTTTGTCTAATAGTCAGCACTTTCTGGCCATTTGCACTTATCCTACTATTAACTCTGCAAAATGTTTATCTGGTTGTCCTAAATGCGTGACAATAAACTCAACTAATCTGTCATCAAGATGACTTCCAGATTTGGACAGACGCACAAACGTCCGCGTAAAAGCTACATAGCATTTCCCAAAAATATGCCGTTGGTTAATGCCTCCCACTTCTTGCATAGCGTGTTGACCGCAATTCCAAACCGAATTTGGCAAAAGGTAATGATATAATAGTTTTTTTTCCACACGGGACGTTAAATTGGATGCTGAGATGTGCGAAAATGTCTAAAAGAATATGTAGAACACCAGTTGGCGTGTATGAATTTTAATGCCAAGTGTGCACAGGCAGAAGTATTATCCAGGTTCACCGGGGACTAAACTGGCTGAAGGGAATTTGCTTACCGTGTACTTATATGCATGAACTGGTCCGATGATAATTTAGTGAAGCAAAACTTGTGATCCCGAAAAAGTCTTTTGAATTCGGTTTTTCATTTTCCTCAGTAGGTGCTGAAGTTATCAGTAGATGTTCAGGTAGGACCACTATAACCATAAAGAATTTACTTATCGTGGGCATCATGCAACGAGGTAAACGTGTCGCTTTCAAAACACACGGTCGCAGTACAGGAAACGAGCATTTTCTATCCCAGTTAAATGCTTATTAATGAACGTTCTCAACAGTCTCGTATTGGCGTCAAGACCGGCCAAGCAGAGGACACGAATCCTGCAAAAAATCAGGGAGCTGTAATTTAATATCTATTATAACCATGAGTCTTCCTACATTGCAGCCGACAGCAATGTCGCAGACATTCGAGCACATGCTGATCTTTAGTACGCTCCAAGCGGTGGGTATCGCTAAAAAATCTATACTGTGATCTATGTTGTTGGTTATTTCATATCTGAAAATTTAACCAGACCGATCCACATCAAGACCAATATCTTAAGTCATTGGTCGCTCTTACATATTTTCAAAATTTCACCCTTTTCTCAAATATTCTACTGTTTTTTGGCATCGGTAGTTCTCAAATCACTGGCGAATTGTAGGAAGGACTCATTAGTCTGAACGTTGTTGTCCTTGAACCTGTAAAGAAACGCAGCTTTTCCGCATGCGAAAAACAACCGAACTAGTTAAATATATTGCTGACAGTCCGTGATATATAATTTGCGTACAGTGATGGAAATTTTAAATCTTTATCTTTAGACGCTTTTTGGGCAGGAAGACTTGACGTGACACCCGATTAACGGGTGGTGATTATTTCTTCAAGAGATCTCGAAGCAACGCAGCGTCGGGGTTCCTGTAATTTTTGCCACCAGCCTTGCCAAAATATTACAACGCGTTGCTAACAGAGCGAAGGCAGAAACGTTTTTACCTAAGATTTATTTAAATACCTATAAGTCAAAAACCTGATGTAGAGTTGGCCTTGAAGGCCCTTTCAAATGCCAGGCAATTGATTCATCTTTCAGATGGCCATTTGGATGGAACAACTTGCACGACTAAATGAAACAGCCTAGGCAGGCAGCAATGCTCTTCAAACTACGACCATAAAGTTGCGGAGAAGCAAATGTCGTGTTTTCTTGCCACCTCAGATGTCAGCTGCTGATCCGAACGGGAAAATGTTGACTTGAATTATTACACGTGTCAGTCAAGTTGTCTGCTCAATGACCCGGGTTGTTTGCTGTGAAGCAGGACTGACAAAAGAAATGCATCGGTGCTCAAATTGAGGCTTTCAATCTGGTGGAGGAATTCATGGGATGTGCTAAGGCTGTAGTGATATTCGTGAGATAGCGGTTTCAGATGCTTATACAGCCCCTTGACCAAAACTCTAAGTCGGAGATCAGTGGGACACCCATTTTGTGAACCTTTGTGAGACGGTACGGGCGATATGGGGATCGATGACGGTCATAAATTTTGAGTCATCTGGACCTATGTTTTTCAGATGAGCAAGCGTATTAAATTTTTTTTTCGATGACTGCGGCCATTTTGTTGGATCTTCGGCGAGAAGGTTATAAAAATCCTTGTCACTGAAGATTATATTCGCCTTGCTGACGTAGTCGGTTTTGACTATGATGACGGTAAAGTCACCATTGTCTGCAAGAACAGCAACCATGTTGTCGTCCGATTTCAGTGATCGCAATCCTTGCGCTTCTTTGGCCAGTAAGATGAGCTGCTGTCTTTTTTGTCATAGAATGCCAGTGCATGTGGTAGGGTGCACTTACCGGTTGTTCTTACGAAACTCACTCATACAGTTTTGCCTTATGGACTCTCTCTCGAGCCCAACCAGCAGCCGCCCTGCGGCGCATGATGATAGTACCGACAAAGGCAAGGTAGACTGCATATGACAGCTCTTCTTCCGGTGGAACAAAGGTCAGAAGATGAGCGTAGCATCCATAGAATTAAATCCTAATCACTTAGAGAGGATGGTGATTTCAGTAATGAGGAGGTTGCGTTCCAGCGGTTAACAACTTTCGTAGCCATATTATCCTCGTTCTTTGGGCGAAGCGTAGATTGGACTTTCACTAGGAGATCACCCATCTTCTTCTGTCTATCATCCTTGGCAGTGGTGTTAATTCTTTGTTAAACCTTCTGGAGTACGTTTCCGGGTAAGGCTACAACACACTGATTTATACTCCCAGCAGGTATGGCTGCAAATCGTCGAAGTCGATTTTCGATGTCAGATATTATAACCATGTTGGAATGCATATCACATCTGCTCTACAATGCTCTAGTCTTTATTGAATAACCACAAACTTGAAAGACGGACAAAGACACGCCCAGTGTCGAGCAAGCGGTGTGTCGAGTGAGAGCGTGCTATGAGGCACCGTACCTAAAGCGTGGTCACGTAAATGCCTGATAGAGGGTAAGGATTTGGAAACAGAAAATGGGTGGAGATTGTTTCCATGATTTTGCTCGAACGTTTGAGCGAAGTACAGACTAAACACGCGCTTCTCAAAAGAATTTTACAGGGGGTTTCTTGATGGGCAACGTCTGGAACTGATGCAACGTATATTACACCGGTGTCTTGTCGGAAGTTTATTCGCGATATTAACCTCAGCGTAGCTTGCCGGCCTTATTCCCCTATCATGTCAGATATACGAGCAAGTGCAGATAAAAATACCAAAGTGATTAATGTTGTCTAGTTGTTTCCGCCATAAATTCTGCTTTAAATTGAGCCGAGTACAGTTTTAGATTGAAATACATCGCATTAAAAATCTGCGGACATAAAGGTTTTTGATGGATTTTCCATTTAAATAACCATGGTTCGGGTACAGGGCATCAAAGCCAAATTCTGGAGGGTTCCGTAACCACCCGCTTCTGACTACAGTGCGCAATTTACTAGTCGACAGTGAGTAATATAATACCAGAGCAAATATAGCTGAACTTAAGTAGTCGAGGGCTCAGCAAATAAATTGCGCATTAAAAACCACTCGAGTAACATAATGGTTTTATTATTTTTTAAAGCAGAACAATATTTGAACCTCAGCCTTTCAAGAGAAAGTTCTGATTTGCGTTTAATGAGCAATCGACGCACGGAGTAACAATCACAGTTCACATTTCGCAAGAAGCGTCATTGGACGTTGTGAAGGCCTGCACCAGGATCTTTTCTAAATTGTCTGAAAGGAGGTCCTTTAATCCGCGAAAAGCCTCGTCGGACGTAAAAAATATCTGAGGTTCTCGGATATTATCCGGCACGAATTTTGACAGTCGGAATGTATTTGGCTCACTTGTGTAGCGTTTCCAGTAGGATATGTCCGCAGTTATGGTTGTGGTTATATTGATAACCGTCAAAAACATATAAGTAAGTTTGTCCAACACCTTAAGTTACAACGGACACAAACGTCTGCGTTAAAACAGATGGATTTACAATTGTAATTCGTAAATTATTAGGAATGGATATATTGGAGATTTTGCGTAACACATGTCAGTAATCTACAAACCGATACTCTTTCTCTACAATTACATTACAAGACTGACGAGGGTAACACACATATCTCGTTTTTCCCCCATAAACATCAAATGCAGACTAATCAGCCTACAGAGTGCCAACTAATTAATTTGGCCATTTTGGGTGTTAAGCAGAATGCATTATCTTTGCGTATGCTGATCGCCTGCCAGAGAGAATTAGGAAAAGTATAAATTTATAACTGTGTAAAAGGTTTTTGCGAGTGCATTCCTATAAAATATTAAAATAAGGCTATATGGAGTTAAAAATGTAGCAGTGGATTCAAGCCATATTGCTGAATTCACAGTCCACATTGCAAAATGCAAGGTCATGATGCTTTATGTCCGGCCGTTACACGGCACTAAAAACACACAACTAAAATTCTAAAGACCAAATAATACCTTTTTTCGAGCATGCACTTTGAAAAGGACGTCAATTTTTATCAAAAGAGCAAACGCAGGAATATGTTTATGCGTATTTCCCATGAAATATAACTGAATGTTTAAAGACATTGCTAATTAAGGAAGCACCGACACGCTACGCAAATAATCATTTTAACAGAATATCGTTTTTTTGCATGCAGCCAAAAAGTCATTTGTGCGGAGGCCAGCATCGTGACGTAACTGAATTAGTATAGACTTATGCTGCATCGTCAAGATTTTAAAAGCCTACTTAACTAATATTTTTGAAATTAAAATGCATTTCGAAATTTCGATTTATATTTCATGAGTTAGCCCAACTACTGTAATTAAGTTGTGGAACTGATTTTAGTTAGCATGTGTCTACGCGAATATATGGTAGTCTCTTGCGTAAGAGCACTTTTTACTAGTTCAAAGACCGAATTTTCTTTCAGAGCAAACACTACCATTTGCGATTCATTAACTTGAAGATGAGCAACTTGACCGTTAAGGCTAACGACATCTATTTAAACATCTAAGTGAGTGGAATGAGTTAGTGCAAGCAGCCTAATTCATGTGTCCTTTTTACGACTGCTAACGAATTTAAATTACATGGGGTTAATGTCATTGAAAATTTGCTTGGCTGCTTTTTACGTTTGTGTTTCAGTGGTAGAACTTAAGTAGAACATATCCAGCCGTATGTTACATCCACTGGTATTTCTGCAAAAGCATCCACTGATATTTTGTTATTGTTAAAATTAAACTAAAGATTAGAATTGCGCAGGTCTCTGCTTTCTGTCAGAAAACCTGCATGAATGACCAGAGACTAGTCAAGGTGCTTCAAAATAACGTGACTTTTGTTGGGGTGGGGACGGTTAAACAACCACTAGCACCACGTTAAGAGTGTCGCAAATATGTGCAAAAACGAGCATGTCTGCGATATCGCAGGCCCGTTAAAGGCAGCATCGGAGACGTTTCCTTCAGCATAAAAAGACAAACGACTGATAAACGCACATAGTCTGTTCCGTGGTTCCAACGGGCTGATTTCTTTAGATAAGCTTAAGACTGTGCTCTCGATTGCAAAAGGAATTGCAACATCTTATACAATAGTCGCACCTAATTGTCTTTGCTTTCTTAATAGATTATAGTGCAACATGCAAGCGTTTATAGCGGTCGTAAATACAGTCCCTTAAATTCAACAGTTTTAACGCCCGGCAAATATGCGACCTTATTAAATATTATCCGAAATTCTAAAATGCGTCGTCGATTACAAGGACTTACTTAGGTGAAACGGAAGTTTTAAAAATAATGCAAGTATGTTTATAGCGCATTAGGATGTCATGCACTGGACAACCTTGTTGTTGACTACCTGCAGATTTACACGCAACAAAAATAGTGTTGTTAATCGCATGCATTTTACCATTGATTTCCGATACCATCTTGGAATCATGCATATACATGTCCCTACTTGCCCTCATTTAATAATAGAGTGCATCTTAAAGTTTACACTTGAAAAAGAGCATCATACCATTTAAAGCATTTCAATTGCATGGTTTTTTAAATCTTAAAACGTCCAATCATGCAGTATCACACTAACGGGCAGATTCATCTTGCGTGTAAAGTGGGTGATATTGAGTCGTGTATTCCAAAATATTTGCAGCCTAAAAGTACTCGTCATTTAAACACTATTACTATATACTTTTGCCTAGATTAAGAAATAATGGATGAGCGCATCACGGAAAGATGAGGTCAAAATGTTTTTGGAAATAAACCAGTTCCCTAAAATAGAACGGTAATCGATCCAAGAAATACTTTCTGAACGGATTTATTAGCATACATAGTTTCATATATTTATTAAAAATTTGTTCATATTTACGAAGTCCTTGATCGTATCTTGGAATACATCACGCCACATGCATAGTCCAAACTTCTGTAATGCACATAGGTAAAGCAGGCGGCCGATAGACGATCTTCGAATGTCCGCCTTCTGACCAAAGGATAGTCATATACATTTACTGGTTGTATATATTGTTGGAGTTAGATATTAAATGGCTTTGAAAATTATTTGAAAACAGTGTGAGCTTCGAAACTTACGTTACTGCATTTGCAGAATTTTGCTTTTGTATGCGATTGATAAGAGGTTCGAACGGCAGTCGGCATGCTGGCGTGACCGAAGCATCTACTGATTATGCTTCATTATAATTGGTATGACGTAAATATCTAAATCTTATATTTGAACTGTAGAGCTACTTCATAAAATCGTTTATCCTTTCTGAAACCGCATATATAGTTGAATGTCTGATATTAATTCCCAGTATGACGAGTTAGATATATCAATAGTCCGAATAGGGAATCTAATCGAAAAAATGGTGTAGCCGGCGGAAATTTTGCATATCACTTAGGCAACAGTTTTGCTATGCGTATATGAACCGCAAAGACAAACAACAAGTATGCAATTAAATTCACCTTTACCCAGAAAGAAATTTCCGCGGTCGAAAACTCAACAATGCAAGCGTATTGTAAGTATCTTGCTTCGGCCACATCAGTTAGGAAATGACATTTTATTTGGGTTTTGCTCCTTTGGAAAGTTACTGTTGTATAAAGGCGACCCTTTTTCGCCAACGGATATTTTATATCAGTATGCAAAATATTTCGAAGCAAATGCTCGACAATATCATCAATGAATAACACACCATGTCTTCGCGGACATTTCATAAGCGCACTAAAACAGAACAAACATTAACACATGCATGTAGTGGGTATACAAAATACTGCAAACAGGCCCCAGTTCACATAACCTGTGACACTAGATTACGTGTATATCAAACATAAGTAAGCAGACATAGACTAATGCCAGGTGATAGTTCACATTTATATCAAAGTACTACTTGTAGAGGAGAACGTACCGCTTATTCCACAAGAAGAAACATGCCTCCACAACGGCATAATAAATGATTGCAACGTAAATTCCACGAAGCATCAGATAAGAATGTGTCCTACGTCAAAGGCAGAGCAAGCGGTTGTAAGGCTGGTTTTGCAGCCAATGTTAAACGATTGTGTATTGACCAATGCATGTGCAGTGGATGAAACCAGGTGGGAAATTAGGCCGTGGTAACACTTAACTTAAAGGGTGACTTTGAAAGTCGAGTAGTGGAACGCCCGTGATCGATGTCTGCAGTGGTTGGCGTAGAAACGCGAAACGAGTTTTTAACCTACCAATGTCGGCAACTAACATGCACGAGATGTTATCTGGTCTGCGCACGGTCAATTTGCGTACTGGAGATCTCCCATGTTTAATGGAAAATTGCAACATTGATAAGACACACAATACTAAGTTCTCACTGCTTCGAGAGATCTTTATTTCGCATGTCCCATCGCCAGAAGCCGGTGGTAATGCGTGAATGACGTGCATTCCAACATGAATGAGTGTTGCGATGATCAGCCTGTGAACTATTAATTTATAAATTCCGTTTAAAATTGCTTCGTCTTCTTTAGCCGAACTTAACAATTTATCCACTTGAAATGTATGCGGCCTCTTCACAAGCATGCAAATGCATAAATCGTTCCATTGTACTCTGTGAGCAGGTGGCGGACTTCTTTGCCGATTTCTTACAAATAATCTTTGTTTTGCTGGGCTGTACTACAGAAAGCGCCTATGAGAGCGGAAGGAACTGGGTGTCGCAGATTGCGTTATCGCGTTACTCCGGCGGGTTTGTATTCTGTGGCCTCTTTTCATTCCAAACGCTGGTTTCCAATGTCGACTGCGACTACTTTTCCCCTGCCCTTTCGCCAGTCCACTCTCCGCGCCTCACAGTCATCGGTTGCTGAGGCTGGGCGTACTGCCTAGTGCGGCGTGAAGCCTTCTATTCCATGTAATGTCGCGGACTGCGCACTAGCATCGCTGTATCGCACAATTTGATCAACACTTATCAACAACATGTATGCTGCATTAATTATGTGGCCGAGGTTTGACTTGTATCTTTTTGCTTACTGAATAAGCAATTACATAAAAAGGACAGCCAAATTAAAAAAAACAACAGCTTTATGACAGTTTAATTGTTAAATGCTTCATATAGCTGTCAGCAGAGAATGCAAATGTCATATAATAAAATTATGAAGAGGAACATCATTACAAAATACAACGTGTTACTACTTTCTCGATTGCACATTAACTTTTCAAGTCACTGTTTGCCAGTAAGGTATGGAGACTGCTAGGGTGTCCTTGCGTGTTTGATCTATATAAATGTTTAGCACAAAATCAAACTTTCGGTTCATGAACAGGTGCTTTTGTACATTTTATCGACACACTTCGATTAACATAAAACGATTTTCGACTGATATCATGTACCGGATATTTGCCAAAATGAATATGTATCGAAGATCACAGACAAAAGGCCCGAATGGGGTCTTAATATTCGATTGTAATCTCAAGCTGAATTTGAATTATACCCCCGGTGAGGAGAGTTCTCATCTGGCAAAGGTACAGTGTCTATGCTTTACCGATAAATGTAGTTGAAAGTGTACGCATCCTCTACTATGTCAATGTACACCTTGCTGCATATTGTCTGCGGTGTTCAACGTATGATTGTTCGCTCTCCAAGTTTGGTTGTCACCAGGCCTCTACAGTTTGTGAGATTTGGTGAAAACAAAGTCTTCTTCCGAACGTTTTTTCTGCATGCCTTCCGATTTGGCCGACTTCAAAGGCTTGTCTAAAAATAAGTCCTTATTACAAAATTAAATACATTTTGCAAAACAAGTCATTGTCAACTCTCTGTTTATAAATGAACAAAGCACTTGCTCTTGCACTTTGAAAATAGCTACGTTTTCTGGTTGTGCTGATTAAGGCCCCATTGTATCATTAATTTTGCAGTTAGTGGTAAAGAAAATGTCAACAGTTCTGCTCTGTGAGCAGCCTTAGGGGGCATGGAGTTAAGTAAGCGACGTGACAAATGGTGGAATGGCTTGTTTTTTGACTGTTCGGTGTCAATTTTTTCAGCTGGAAGCGCTGTAATATTATAAGTAATCCTCCAAGGAGTGACCTGGCTAGAATTGAAAATAATACCCAGCGACCTGCGCGTCCGGCCATTGTGCCGCCAATTTCTGCTGGCAATTTTTCATATATTTACCATGCACAGCATGACACAGGAACGCAGCCTCATGCAGCGCGAAATCTGTATCTCCGTTTGAACTTTCATTGGTTCCTTACGTGGAAAACGAAATTGTGACAAAAGAGCCCACGCGAGAGCTTAACCTTTAATTACTTACAAAATTGTATCTTAATAACGCAACACACATATATAGAAAAGTAAATTAAAAAATGAATATGAACACAGACAGATTTATATATATTTATTGAAATCAAAACGTTCTTTGGGAAAGGGAGAAAACTTTATTGAGTAAAATTTTCGACGTCGGTTCCCCGTGTCGTCGTCAGACTAGAGTAAATGTGCTGAAAACAATTAAAATTTCAAACGTGCTATAAAATCAATACTCATTTGGTGCCTCAGCTAGTAAGCTGCCGTCGTGTGTGTCAGTCCGTATTGATCGGCTTTCGTCTCTTCCACTTTTCTCTGAGATTCTTGTACGTGGCATCTAATTCGATATGCCTGTTGATGCATGACTCATCGGAGTGCATGGCTTCAAGAAACTCTCGGCCTTTTTTAGATGGGCAAACTCCGACGATGCGAGTTTTGTCCCATGCGAAATTGTGCCCAGTATCAAGAGTGTGCATGGCCATTTGAGACAAGTGGTCTCGCCTCTTAACTGCAAGTTGATGTTCGTGGATGCGTGTAGAGGCACATTTTCCCGTTTGGCCACAATATACGGCATCACAGGCTTCGCATGGGATCTTATAGACGACTTCTTTTTTATTGAGATAGCCAACCCTATCCTTAGGGTGTACAAGCTGGGTGCGTAAAGTAGTCGTCGGCTTGTGCGCCACTTTTATCTGGTGTTTCCTCAAGTGTCTTTCAACAATTTCAGACACATTCCTGATGTAAGGAAGGATTCGCCAAGTGTTTGCTTTGGGCGCTTGATTGGAACTATCTAGTTCCTTAGTTTTTATCTCTTGTTGTTTCATGCATCGACGTACGAAATCTCTCGGGTATCCGTTCTGGGAAAATAATTCAAATAGGTAGTTTAGTTCAACTTTGTAGCTCTCTTCATCAGAGCAATGTGTTTTTGCTCGATGTATCAGACTTTTGACAGTACTCCGTTTGTGAGAGATCGGACTGTTGCTCAATACGGACTGACACACACGACGGCAGCTTACTAGCTGAGGCACCAAATGAGTATTGATTTTATAGCACGTTTGAAATTTTAATTGTTTTCAGCACATTTACTCTAGTCTGACGACGACACGGGGAACCGACGTCGAGAATTTTACTCAATAAAGTTTTCTCCCTTTCCCAAAGAACGTTTTGATTTCAATTTATATTTCTTGGGATGCCTGCGTTCCAATTCATTCGTATGAATATATATTTATATATGTGAAGAAGAGGCGATCTTGGAAACGCAATTACGGCCGGGTCCATGGGGGACACAAGCGCAGCTGCACTTCAATGTGGATCTGGCGAAGGTGCGATAGTCACAACAGTCGCGACACCCACTTCTCCAGCCGGTGAGAAAACGGACGATCGCAGTAACATAGGCGGACCCAATGAAGGTGCCAGCGTCACTGCCACCTATCCGGCAGGTGAGAACACAGGCTGTCGCGGGGCCGTAAAGAAGATTGGCAGCCGAGAACGAGAAATAAGATCCATGCGAACACGTGCGATGACGGCTAGCGCCCGAACGCCGGCCCCAGACGAGAGGAAAACCCGTTGAAAGGAGACCATCACCACCTAAAATTACTGTGAGGCGTGGTACAAAACTCACCTCCGACGATGAGAACTTGTTTGATTTTGAAACGTCAGGACAATAAAACTATGATTCCCGAGATCGCCTTTTCTTTTCATTTATGTCCGGGGACGCGCATCTTCGTTTCTATCATATATATTTGTTGATGAGGTGATACCAATAAAGACAAGGGAGACCGGAATGGCCATTTCTGGCTTATTAGCCGTCATCAGTCAATCATACCCAACCCCAAGTACGGATCACTTGAAATTCCATTCAGGGACCTTTGGTCATGGGGTGTTACGCTCAACGATTGAGTCACGGGCCCGTTGTCTTGTCGGTTGTGATCGGGAATATCAATTATGACAGATGGGCGCTCACCGATCAGGTTACAGAACATGCTCGTTCTGCTGTGCCTTGGGGCTCATAATTAAACCCCTACCGGCAGCCGCACAGCGACTAGTGATATAGGTAGATAAGGTGATACCGAAAAAGACAAGGGAGACCGGAATGGCCATTTCTTGCTTATTAGCCGTCATCAGCCACTCATACCCAACCCCAAGTGTGGATCACTTGAGATTCGATACCTTTATGTTTGGTCCTGTTTTCCGAGGCTGTACAAATTGCTTTTAAACACAATTTTCTGTAAATTTGTATTTCGTGCTGACAACGTACGACAGCAATTCACAGAACTCCATGACTGTAGTAAAATCCGTTTCACAACGCATTTTGTCGAAGCATTTGATTACCTGCTCAGCAGACTGACTACTATCAAAATTTCAGCCTCCCAAACTGATCTTCAGAACTGGAACTGCGCCATCAATTGTGACGCATTTGGACGCACTGCGGAATGTCAAATCGACATGTCCAGTTCACCATGCAAAGATATTGTCATTTGCAACGTTACTTTTCCACGAATCTCATTTCTTTTTTCACACACGTTAAGTCATATCAGTTTGCATCTAGAAGCTGCCCTATCTTAAGAAATGCCAGCTTAAACTTCGAATGATGTTTGTTGATTGGAGAGGCTACATAGAGGGGCTTGTAATATTGATGTCCGCGCAGCATACCCTCAAGACACTTAATTCCTGTTTGGACGACGGCTTGTAATATGATTTACAGAAACCATATGCGAACACATTACTTTTTATAAATATTTGATAGAAAATTACGTTTTCTTAAACGTTATATTTGTGGAAAGCATAGGTATGAGTTTCTTTAATTTTCAATCAATTTGAAGTCCGTTTTGCACGTGCGATTGTACTGCACATGTTCTGTTTGTCCTATCCATGTACGAAACATCCTAGAATGTTATTAAGACGTCGTCATGTATGATTTATATAATTTGGTCGTGGATGCGTACTCTAACTATTGCTTCTTAAGCTGCACTGAAAAAGTAGAGAAACGAACGTTTTTCTTAAAATCTAAAAAACTGCAGATATTTAAAAACCATCTTTTGGAACAACAGAAGTAAAATAAAAAATACTGCATATGCATTTTTAAGGAAATAACAGCATCACACGTTAGCATATTAAGTTATCCTTTTAAAAAGGTTATGACCTTTGGAGCATTCTCAAAGGCTCGTATTCAGCAGCAGATATCCTAGATTGGCAGGCCTATGTTGAGACTATATTTTGCTATATTTCGTGTCACAAGTATTTTTCTACTAATGAGGTTTTTTTGTAAATTATGTTAATATTTTGTGACATATGGCACGTGCTTATATTTTATTATTATAGACTCTATATCATTACACTCACATGCGCATTTTATTTAACTTCAAACGCATGTCTTTTGACACAAGCGGTCAAGTCATAGATTGAGGTGGCGGGGATTAGTGAAACGTTTTGCCTAGGAGCATAATCTACAAATCATTAATTCATGAATAATCTGCTTGGTTAGCTTTACAAGTACACCATTCTCAGACCCCACATATTTTGGCATATGGAAAAACCAACTAATTTTTGAACATATATACGACTGCACACAAGTTCTAATCCTCTTCCAATTGCGCAGAATAATGTGTAAATTTATGTATTTCCTAATGTTCCTCTTATGGATGAAAATATATTCTAGCCTGTATGTCTACTTACGAAAGGCTGTTTGATCTTCAGGCCCACGCCTCCAATTTGGATTTATTTAAAGACGCAAACAGTGGGAGTTCGGAGCAAATTATTTTAACGCTCTGTGGCGTATTCGGCTACGCCCAATTTGAGTTGAGCTACGAGAAACAGATACTTGGCACTGATGTTCTTAACATGCTTTACGTACTTTTAAATATATTCGAAAAAATATATGCTAGTGTTGTGAAGAATAATCTTTTGGTCCGAAAACCGCAATTGTTGTTGGCAAGAGGTCAAGCTCATGCATTCGCTCTTCGTCGGGATATAAACTGGCAGCTCCCCTTTTGTACAGGTTGAGAAGTATCTAATATATATTTGAAAACTACCATGCAACGCCTTTTAAATCTGCCGACTTAAACAAATCCCTAGTTTTGAATAATTCCCCTCCCTATCAGGCTCTCACGATGTGTCAGGACTCGTGGCTTGACAATGCGTGGTCGCTTTGTCTTCTCGGAAATAAGTTTTCCCGGAGCGATGTTGGGTTATAATTGACCGATCCTTGCACCAGGATTGGACGTGTGCTAATTTCCTCTGAACAATCTATGACCTGCACATTGCTTTAATTTGCATATTTGTGAATCCATGCTGATTGTCCGATTAAAGTGGTGCTTTTTATACCTGAGGATTCCTCTATTAGTCCAGCTGATCGGTATGGCCCATGCCAAACCAAGCATTATTTCACAATAATCGACATCTATTTCGCAGTCGATTGGCGGTAACTCCAGCCGCCTTCCTGACAATCACATATTGTTTAAAGCACCAGTCTCATGCAATAACAAATTAGCCATTTTTGGAGGTAAGACTGCTCGTTCCTTGTGGGTAGGATCTTGCAATTTTTTTGTAAATGTCTGTCTAAACGGGGCCGTCGACAGTCAACGCAAGTTTAATGGACATAAAAGTATACGGTCAACAGAAACTGCAAAAATAACATACGTCTTCCTTCATATCCGAATGCCTTCACAAGCGTCTTCCTTTTTTAACCGAAAAATGGCAGACGGCGCGAACTGCGGACGTTTTCGACCGCCCTAGAATAACCTCATTTTAGGAAACGTTTTTAACAGTTTCTGCGATCTGCTTCTTTTGACAAAGGCAATCGGACCA
Source organism: Spirometra erinaceieuropaei (assembly GCA_902702965.1). Classification (NCBI taxonomy): domain Eukaryota; kingdom Metazoa; phylum Platyhelminthes; class Cestoda; order Diphyllobothriidea; family Diphyllobothriidae; genus Spirometra; species Spirometra erinaceieuropaei. The sequence continues at coordinate 453,405 of CACRXP010000230.1, forward strand.
TATGCGTGCCATATACAGTTTTCGCTGGACCCCCAGTTTTGGAGTGACAGATGCCGCAGTTGCCTTTAGGACGAGAAAGTGCGTTGAGAGATCTGACCAGCCTGCCTCGGGCGTTAGTTATCTTTATCCTTATATGGAAATAGATTTGTCCGCGTCCTTTGTTCCTGTATTTCTTCCCTCGACGATGCACTCAGACAACGTGGTGAACAGATCCAACGAAAACGTTTATGTTCTCCTAAGGATTGCGCCGAAGGTGAAAATCATTAATGCATTTGGACATCCGCTACCCGCGGGGGCACAGCCAATTTTGTTTGGATAAATAGGTAGGTCCCAGAGGATCGGCTGCAACAATAAAATCAGGCTTCACTTATCTCAGCTATACGGGAAGCACATTTTTCTTGCACCAATTGCCACTGCTGCTTTACGATCCTCGTGAGTGTGTCTTGATTGGAGTCACGGGCGTCCAACTCGACGTGGCCAGTTAGTGGCCAAGATTATTGGCGTGCAGAAAGCCTTGTAGAGTAAAAAGTGAAGTTCCAGTTGCAACCGCGCCGATTGGTCCTTAGCAATAGAATACATTTCCATCTGATGCAAATCCTAATTCTGAAGGCAAATGCCTTTATCGAGACTCCTTATGGAAACTGGGTGATTTCATGTTCTACAAAGCTACGGGCGAACGCAATCACTCACAACGTCAACATTAAGTTCTATTTGCCTAGAACCAAAGATAAATTGGGCATCTGTTGGTATTAAGAGAAGACTGTACACAACATTCATGAACAACAAATCCAAGTCAAAGTAACATAATTCCGCAAAATGTTTGTATGACTTGATGAGATGAAGAAATCTTGCAGTCTGCAAACGAGCCGTGAGCAACCATAGTCAAATAAGAGCTTACTTAAACGTCTGGCAACCACTTTTCCGCCGGCATTAGGCGGACATAATGAATTACTCCCTAGTGCAATCATCAAATGTGACGTCTCTAGCATGGCGGAGAGTTCCATTTTAAGTTCTTAAGAGAAATACCAATGGTGACTGATTACGCCAGTCGTCAATTTTGACGTTTTAGTGTAGGAATCAAGCTGGCAGTACAGAAATTGCATTAATAAAATAACGGATACTTCTATCGGACATTTTGCACGCCATAGCATTCAAATTTAATGTATTTTTGTTTGTTTAATACGCATCTAACTTCAGGATCTCTGGCCCGTTTTGCAAGTTTAGATATGTTGAAACCTATTGTTCTGAGCAGTTATGTGCGGATAAATCCGGTCGTTGGCATAAAAATGACCTTCGGTGAATAAATACCTACTGGCACTGCATAAATGCTAGGGATTAACAAGATATTGAGGGCTACGTGCAGTTTGAAGTAAAATTGACATAATAATGACCAATTTCGAAACAGAATGTGCTAATTTGCCTTCGTCTATTTGATACTCAATGAAGGACATGTTGAGAGAGCATTGTCTGGTGTGTTTGCAAGTCACAGTAAGCATGTACAAGCATGTAATGGCTGTCAGGATTGAATTCGAATTTTGCTTGATAATCAGGAAATATAATTAAAATCTTCTTCGCAACCTAAATTCAATATGTTATGGCAATTCCTGCACATTGCATGCCGTCTGAAACATCTGATTAATTGCAATGACGTTTGGTTTTGTCAGCCACTGGTGAAAACACAAACAGTCCAACTAATTTTGCATTTGTATCCTGGGCAAAATATTGTTGACTGTAAATCGAAATACTCCGCAACCCTTACTTTAAAATCTGATAAATGGGCATGCAATAAATTGACGATCTTAATACTAAATTGCTCCCTAAACTCGTCCATTGTACACACTTCATTTAGCCTACGTTGTATATTGCCTCCGGTCGATTTGGAAGTACAATCCTGCGTGTGAATGTGCAAATCAGCGCACGTAGTCGATCGCCTTGACAGACGAATCACACATCCTCTGCATTCAATCGACCGGCCCCAATTTCCATGTCCATTTACATACAACTCATAATATTCATATTGCTTTTCAATCTCACCTGTTTTAAAATGGATACTAATACAGTCTGCAGGCTGCTGGGATTTAGGCTGTCCCATCGCTGTAAGGTGTAAGAGTTTTTTTTTAATCCTATTATATAGTAAGTAAAAGACCTACCCTATGCGATCGCAGGAAATATAAACACTTCAATTTGAGTTTTCAATGGAACGAGAACTGATCTTATACGCCGATCGTATTAATAATTTGAAAGGGTTGTTTAAATGCATGAAAGCCTCATAAGGACGCTAGTAGTGTAGTTAACCTGAGTTGAAACAGCCCCCACCTAGTAAGGTAAGACAAAACGCGCAGCCCGCTTCAAGTGCAACCTTTGAATTGCAAACTGATGTAGCTTGCCTGCTTTATATATCACTGAAAAAACGAAATCTCTAATCAGCCTCAGCCAATGTTTTCTATTAAACGCACGTCAAGTCTATATTAAAAGAGCAATGCTTAGCACAAAACTAACCAAAACCATAATAAGGTAGTTGGGTAACGAGGTAATAAGCAGTGTATTCCACATTGCGTAAGAGGTAGACCTTCAGCAGCTTCTATTTCATCGAAGTTACATAACATTAAACAAGAATGTCGGTTGCGGGCTGAATTAGCCACAAAACAACCAATACGTGTTTTCAGGACTTCCCCTGTCTCGTGGATGGATCTTTACCCACATCAGAACATCAACTAACTGAAGGTCCTTAGATGTACACAATTTGTAAATTAAGATGGATATTCCACAGGAAACAGCTGTATTTCAGGATAACACGCCTCCTTGAAGTTATGCCTGTGGGTTCGAGTTTAATAATAATAATGTTTACTACGAACAGTACAGTCCTGGTAATGTGTAGTTTGTGCAAATATATTGGAATTTTGACAAAATAAATATTTCGAAAAAGACTGAAATATGTTGATTTAATTGAGAATAAGGAAACTATTTTGTTTACTTCCACTGAATATCCTTATGGTAAGTAGACCTCCTATAAAGCGATGAGGTGAAGGAGATTCATGTACGGGTATCATGTCTAACGTGCCCCGAAAATATCCATTGCCAAGCTTCCCCAACCTCTATTACTAAGTTGCTTCCACACGCAAGTCACGCACACACCATAATACGGAACATATGGTGTTTATCGTCGCTGCTTTCGGCAAAACGTTTTCTACACTCTGTGTAATGAGGCGTCTCCAACACTTATCTATGCATATATGAAATGCAAGCCTCTACATTAAACGAAACCGACATGAACTTGTTGGGATAGTTTGGATTTACTAAGCACATCAAAACCCTGAATGTACAGGTAGCATTCAGGTTTTAACTAGACGCCCACCACAAACCATAACGTCCCCTGGCACAAAGACAATGAATTACATATAGAAGTGCCTACTTGCAAATTAACGGGAAATAGTATATCCCAAAAAGCGAACAAAAGAAAACATTATTAAAGGACGCACTAAATATGCAATGCATATTTTAACAACCTAATTTACAGAAAAAAACCGGCTTCGTTGTAGGCTAATATTCTGTTCCTTCGAAGTAACGACAAGACCAATAGTCTCGGGCATCTTAGCAGCTACGTTGACGATGTCACGGCAGTCACCAGTCAACAGCCCTCATTGCCCCTGTCTTATGTGCTGAAATGCTGACAATCTGTTGACTTAATGCATGATTCCGTTTAAAAGTATAAGCTCGCTCCCTTGGTTGGACGCATTTCCGCGCATAAGAGATGACAGTAGTGTTTGAGGAAGGATATGTTAGAAATATGCTTGGTCTGGAGAATACGCAATTTGTAACATATTCGCGCACCTCCGGAAATGCTGCCGTTTGTCTCAAAATGCTGAAGGAACCGATAGTTGGACACCATCGACGAGGATATTGGAGAGACCCGAAGCCTACTTGATGCGCTCGGGTAGCGTGATTAATGTATTGCAGGAACTATCACAAACGCCGTCCAAATGCAGCAGGATGACGGCGTTAAAGCGAATTAACTTGGCTAAAGGCCCATGTAATTGGGACGCGCGAAGTTCGTTTAGCTATAACGCGCAGGAGGTGGAGAAAGAAAAAAAGGATGCAACAGAATGCTATCACCGTAAGTTAATTCCCGTACTGCGTTCATAAAATATGAAGCACACTGTGAACATCGTGGTTGGCGAGAGTAAAAATGCCATTGAAACGGGAGTGGATAAATGTTCTCTTTATAATTGGCTATAACCATGGAAATGTTAGAAGATCTTTCAGGAATAAACTCTTAAGTATTGAAGGCTGCCTGCAAAGTGCCTGCAAGACGGCTTGGTTATTTAGCAATGTTTTGCAGCCAGAAACAGCCTGAGTTATTGTCGGTTTTTATTTCGTCGATATTTGTGGACTCATTGGTAACGATTTCACAGATGAAAAATCCCACTGGCGGCAATTTTTCCGTCCGAACAATAGTGTCGTTCACTAGACGCACTGTATTCCTGCAGGAAGTTATGGATGCGGTCTAGTGAATATCAATGAGAAGTGCTTATGCTATCGTTCATCTTTCGACAAGCGATATGACGGCTTACTTATCATTTGTAAATTAACCATTATACCGACGGAATTTTACTACCCACATAATTAATGTGAATGCAATTTTTTTGAAAACCCTTGTTTTTTGTTAACATTAAAAACCTTTTTTGTGGCAACATTCATAAACCATCTTCGTAAACCTGGTGCCTATATAATTGCGCAGGACATCCGTTTCGCAGACAGTCGGCCAGAGAATAAACACATACGTTTTCCAAGAATTTCGGTTTCGAACTTCAAGGACATTTTTTGTTTCGCGTTTGTTAGTTGACTCAACATCCATACAATTTTGTCGGCATCACTTACAAAAAAATCGGAATGTCAGGCGTAGCTTGGGAATTCTGTAACAGTGTAAACAGCATTTGCGTAGATAATGTCAGTATAGTAAGGCAGGTTTCCCTGTAAATGTAATTTGATTTAGATAGATAAAGACGATAAAGGCACCGAAACCGATAAGCGCTCATACATAGGTAATTATTACAAAACCATCAAAAAGAATGCAACCACATCACAAATCAATTGCGTACCTCAAAGATGCTTTGTTTATTAGTGGGTTTTTGGGTCACATTCTCGCATATGTTTGGTAGCGTGCATTTTATAAAAGTAAACAAAATATTTAAATTATTGTGTCACTTGCAAACTGACATAGCTTTGTGTACAAAGTGTCTATTTTAACAAACGATAGTCTGTAGGATGGAAAGCAGAAAATAATTGGTAGATGCCTACCAAATTGCCTAGAATAGGCTAATTTTTTCAGAAGGTCAAGTAAACCGGAAAACGTCAATAATGGCTGAGATAGAGTAAATTACAACTTCATGTGTAGAGATTTAGAAAATGCCACGTTCTAGTACTTCGGAGCTAGAGTCGACGTCATTTGTTGTAAGCGCTTTATTTTGAGATTTTGTCAGTTTTCGTTGTTCTGCATACGATAAGCAACCAAAATTATTCATTTCTCACTATTAATATAGCTCTGCTGATGTTGGTAAATAGATGATGGCGTGCAATATATTTAATAAATCAAAGACCCCTATCTCTGCAATGATTTTGGCCTTTCACCGACACAGGTAATAACATTCGATCGAAAAATATACAATGTAGCGGAACAGTTTTGGCAAGTAGTACGGTTTTCGTCTCCGGTGTTACAGTCAATCCGTTTCTTGTTTAACAGTTTAAACATAGCTGTAATTTGCTGAATATTTTATCATGACAACTCGCTTTATGGTACATTCGAGAGCGTAATCATTATTCATTTCTTCTGACTTTATTACCACCGGTGAAGCTTTTGTATTGTACCAAAGCAAAGGACGTTTTGTGTCTTTTGTTAGGAAACTACTATTTTGTGTGTTACGTTGACGTCCTTAAGACTAGAACTGACGACATCTATAAAGGAAATTGAATTTCACATAGGTCTAACTGACAGAAACCATGGGATATTTTGATATTAGTCGAATATGACCCATGTGTGCCTTCAAATGCAAAAGTGATGCTAGAAATGCATGTGTATGGTAAATTGCGCAATGCGTGTTAAAATCTATGTAGAACTCCACTGGCCATTGAATGCTCACTGCAGTTGAAAAAGCATATAGCACACATCAGTCAGGAACCCAGTTTATCCTGCACTAAGGAGACTACTGATAAAGTCACTTTTAGTTACAAGTATTTGTAGAAAGCGCTGATAAGTGGGAAGACGGAAGAAATTTGATGCATACCTCCTAAAAGCCGGCAGCTAGTCAAATAGAGTACTCATCACTTTCTACTTGCAAGTAGTATAAACATACATAAGTTGTTGCCGGGTTATGTGGGCGGCTGTGATGCTGGTAGTTTGTAAACGTGGTACTCGTTGAATCTACACTTAAAGGAATTTACCCAGGAGTAGACGGCATCACCATTACCGCGACATACCACTTCGTGACTGAAAAAAGGATTTTGATGACTGATTCTCGCTTTCAGTGAGAAGAGTTTTAGGAGATGACCGCTCAAAGTGGGCCTGATAGATTGAGCGAAGTAATCAGTGGGATCTAAACAAGAGGCAAGGCCGTTGATAATGCAAAATGTTAGAACAAGGCCAACACGTGGTTGCCTGTACGAAAAGAGAAACATGTTGAGAGTTTACAGTATAGTTTCATAGAGCGGTGCTCCCAGACCTTTTGTCATTTTGGTCGGTACAGTCCTCGGCAATCCTAGGTCTTCACTCACATATGAAGTATTCAAGACGAGGCTGTTTGTAGGAGCCAAATACTTTGAAAACGCAGTCAGGATCAAATCCCATAAACGCTCGCCTAATGAGTTCCAATGCAGCCATAGTCAATTTGGCCGCCTTCGCGCAGTGCAGTGTTGATTTGAGTGAAGTTGTGATCCATAAAATCTAGTCCTTTTGACTGTCAGCCGTGAAGAAAGTAAGTCCTGAGACTGGAGGTTTTGAAGCCGTCTCGATGATGATGGTTGCGCTTTCTTACATTAAATGGAATAAGCCAGCGCGTCGAGCAGTACTCAAGGCTTTTTAAGTTTGCTTGCAGGTTGTGTGCGTCTGCCGCATTGTTAACAACTTTTCACAATTTTGTTTTCCGATCTAGCACGATGGCACCACAGTCTAGGCGCTTAACGTAGTCATTTATGAAAACGAGTAATAGTTTTAGGCCTAGGACTGAGCCCTATGGGAAGTCACTTATTACACGTACCCCTGAGGCCTTTTGACGCTGGACCTGAATTATTCAGGACCGTCCAGTCAAACAGATCTGAATCCATACACGAAGGAGTCCACGAATTCCAGTGTTGCGCAGTTTGTGCACGAGACGTTGATGAGCAACGTTACGGACTGTCTTTTTGATGCCGATGTAGATGCCGGGCACTGCATTACTTTAATCGCATGCTTTGGTCCAGCATTCGAGTGTAAACAACAGATTCGTGGCACAGGACGTAACAGTTCGAAAGCCGTGGTGGTCATCGTAGAGGTGGTTTTGCTCGAGGAAATGTATCACGGCTTTCTTAATAATATTCTGCATGATACTGCAGCAAATGGAGATGCGACGTACTGGCCTAAAGTTAATTGCAGGCACTCGATTCCCCCCCTTAAAAGCGGAGTGATGGTAGCGGGCTTCTAATCTGAGATCAGGTTCCCAGTAATTATCAAAGTTTGGAAATAGCTTTAGGATAAACCATGGCACGTTTGAACTGACACCAAGCCTCTTCGCTATAGCCGGCGAGAATGGATGCCTACTCGATAGGACGAAGATCCTTTTCATCTGTTTGAAATCGCCACGCCAGATATTTGGTCGGGAATAGAGGTGTTGTGCAGGCAGGGATAATCAGACGTATTTCCACGTGTATTTGTGAAACAATTTAAAATCCTTTGAATTTAAGACATTTGCTGATGCAGTGAGTAGTAAGTATTTATTTTAAATGTAAACGGTCAGTCAAATTACGTTAAAGGATTTACCCATCACGAAGCCTTGTTCTCAAACGAAATGACGGACCACCCTAAAGGTCAGCAACAACTATGCTTTCGACCAATTGCAAAACGTTCCTTTATAAGTTATCTTTTTAGAGAGAACTTCAAGAGTGCTTTGCATTGACTCATTTTTAAGCGTAGGTTTGCCTCCGCGGTAAAGCGAAGAGTAAAATTTCCACTTTCATTCATTTCTCAGGCGTAAGTAAAAAAGATGATATTTTTCTGCCGCAAACGGAGAAACCTGCTTTTGTCCTTATTTTGCTTTCATTTTAACCTTGTACGTTCTAGGATTACGAATTCCTGGAATAATAGCAAAAATAATGTTATTTTGCTGAACTCGCTACATTTTGTGTGTTTTGTTTCTGAAATTCGCGTCCACAGATTCTAGATTAACGCAATGTAATGTTCCTTGCAATAAAACACAAAAGGACTATTTAATGATAATCACTTTGTTAAAGCATTAAATTTCCAACAGGCAAAATTCCATAAAACAGCTTTTTGCTTTATAATTACACCTTAAGACGTAAATAATACACATTTGCTAACCTGAAGTTCAAAAACGGCAAAACTCTTTGTTTACAAAAATTTAAACCTTAAGCTAATAACACTGATTCCTGCGGGTAATCTGCATCCAAGCGCAGCATGTGTCGTTTCGTAAACCTTGTGAATGTGTACTGCTCTCTGGTCGAATTGCATATTCCTAAAATGCGCAGTCGAAGGCTAGGACAGATAATATCCCAGGCAACAGTCCGGGTACATTGCAACGTCCACTGTGAACCTCATTCAAGAATGTTTGCTTGATAAAATTATATGGACACATTTTCTGCAAAAAATGATATTTTCGTGAAGTGACTTGGCAAGCCAGTAAAATGCGCAACGTCTAAGTCGTTCGAAAGATCAGTTACCCTGCGCTGTCGTCAGCGATAATGTGATAGGCTACGTAATTGTGGTCCACGAAAATGACACAAAGTCGATTTGCGTCGAATAACCTGCCGTGAACACCTGACAGACAATGTCTGCTTAATTCGACGAGCCGTGTTCTTAGTGTCAGCCGGTGGCTAAATTGACCCTGCAAGCAAGCATTTAGTGGTAAGCAAATTTCTTGTCGTCTCGTCATTTGAACTCCCAACCAACCCTCTTGTAATTCAGGACAACCGTTGGAATATGTGTGTGATGGGTCAGGCCAGACAGACAGATTGTTACGTGACCCAGACGACGGTTGTGTCCTTAAGAGCCGGTTAGCCGTGTCGATTAGATAGTCGATGCACAGGGTATAACCTATGCGGCTCAAGTGTTGTCCTGAATGCTGGTCTCTGCGGACTAATATGTGCGTTCACTCTTATCCCGGGTTTCTGGCAATTAATTCGGTAATTTGGGGTCATCTGGTAGCACGCATCACAGAGCAACCACAGGTATTCAGTGCTAATTCAGGTATGGGTGTATGCGCGCTGGGTCTACTTTTAATCATGCCAGAACGCACGTACAACTCTCTTGACCATTTCCATTGCTAAAATTCACACGCAGGCGCTACAGCACCAGGCATGTCGCCACTGTTTCGGTCAATTGTAGGAGGTTTTTCGACCTCTTACCTCCTATTTGGTTGAATTAGGACCTTATGTGAAGCTGGGGGTGCGTTAGTACGCCTAAACGCGGTTTTTTGCACTGCAAAATACCTAAGCAAGTTCACCTTGATGATCTTCTCTAATCTTTCGTGAGAGTGAGCTCGGACAAGGGAGCAGAATATGGTAGGATTGGTGCAGCAAATTTCGACTAACACCATAGAGGAGTTCACGCGAAATTGAGCGTCAGTACTCCCACCCTGTCTGTGAAGTTCACGGTAGACATCGCCGGTCGTGATAGCGGCTACATGATTATACGCCTAGTCAGTGCTGATTGTACATGTGTTGGGTGGTCGGCGGGAAAACGCGTCAGGCTGAGTGTGCTTGTGGGCTTAGTGGTGCTGGTGGATGAATTTGGTTCTTGTAGCACCTCCTGTCATCCTGCTAGTTAGCCTTCAGCTTCCGTCATATTCTGTACCCATTGCCTCATGTTTGCGAGTAATGACGTGACTGCCAATAAGGAACGGTGGGAGTTGGCAGTGCCGGACGCTAAATATTATAATTACGATTTGTTTTCGGTAGCGATTTTGCTCAAAAGCAAATTAGGCGCTCAATGCCTGTTTCTTCGGCTTGGGGATACCCGCCCTCAGTTGCAAACCCATTAGCGTCGCTATCTGAAATAAATGCCGGAATTCCAGCTTTTCTTTTCGGCAGCATAAATATGG
>CACRXP010000230.1:463798-509695 GCA_902702965.1 Spirometra erinaceieuropaei
TTCATTTAACTGCTGAGGACAACATATATAAATTTAAAGCCGATATGGAACCAAACTATGCTTTCTGTTTACTTAAAGTTGCTGCGATGAGACAACTTTGTAGTGATGTAAGCCAGATCCACTTAAGTTATACAAAAGACAAAAAACACTGATCAACAGCGACATGCGGCGAACTCAAAGTAATGTATGCTGAGGTATGTGAATGACAACGAGACCGAGTAATCGAAAAAGGAACGCAAGCAAACAAGGTGGAAAAACCTTTATGGTCTCGGTTACAAAATATAGATATGTGGGTTGCAGTGGCGGAAAATGAAGCACACTAATGTCAGCTTTGTCGGAAACATGGAAATTGAGTAGCAAAACCGTGAAATGAATTTGAAGTAGCCAGTAGTAATCTATGTCAATGAGAAGTAAACGTAGAAACGGACAATAAACCTGGTGTACGCAGTCTAAATCGGGTTGACGATCACCGCTTAAAAACAGGATCGGTAATGCAAGGTAATCAAGGTGGAATGAACTAATACGAAGACGTAGACGAAGAAACGGAGTAACTGCCCAATGGAATGTAAGTGAACTAACTTGTACCAATATATGGGAAAGACTTTGCCGCCGAGCAATAGAAAAACAAATCAACATTTGATCTCACAATTTGGATGCCTTAGATCAGTGCTTTTTTCCGTGTTTCCCTTGTCACGACACTAGGTAAAAGTCGACTTACTTCCCTTACGCAATGACGTTCAGCATATTCGTCTTATCGGTTGTATTGATGGGGATGACACATAGTTAAAACTGGTAACCCGCCAGATAGTATCGGACAGGCGCTGACAGACTACAGCAGGATCAGCACAAACTTCGCAATCAATCAATAGACGGATTTTGCTCAACGCTACCCTCTCAGTCAGACAGGTACTTTATGAAGACCAACAGCCAGCCGACGTTATTCAGCTGTGCTGCACAGCGCTTCTTGTATCAAGCAAACCCCTTCATGCTTTTAACAAGCGACTATGCATCTGTCAAATTATACTTAAACGAAATACATTTTAATTGCTCATTATTTTCACACCGGTGTTTAATGGTTTGTGATCGGATCAGGTGCAGTTGCTTGTTTATTTAACAAATACTGTTAGTGTGCTCTGAATTAGAAATCTATGCATTTCAGGAACATCTATTGTGCGCATATGCAAAGGGCATATAGTACCTTAGATTGCTAATCGTATTACGACGTTCTTATTCGATATGTTGTGAAATCCACCTAGTTGTTCGTTAAGTATGCGGACTAACATACTAAACATTCATTGGGTACTTATCGTATTATGTCGTTCATTTCTGACATATAAGAAATCCACCTAGTCGTTTGTTGGTTATGCGGATTTTCAGCGTCTAAAGGGCTATGCGGTGTAAAATCAGCAAACCTGTCTCCATCTGACAAACGTTTTAAGAGAATCTCTTTGAAGTCTGCGAGGAAGTGGCGACTCCGGTAAATTGTATACCGATTGCTGGTGTAACATGCTTCTCTAAAAATTATTCGGTTCCGCCTTTTAGATTTCTGTGTCGCTATAAGATTAAATAACAGGTACAATGCTTAAATAGACGACAATACGTTTAAAAAAATAAAATTAAATTAAAAATTAACCAATCAAACATTTGTTACATAGCGATCCGGAAAATAGCAGGTATACCGCTTTAACGCACATCCAATGCGTTGCATACTGTAATTTCATTACCGTTTTGATGACTACCCCATCGATATGCTTATTTAACGGCAAATGTAAGAGAAAAGACCGGTGTAAAATAAAATGTTGACCCAATCCAAATATATGCTTTCAGAAATTCGCGGGAATGTGCGGACCATGCGCAAGACATCAAGGCTAGTCATTTGACCCCGAAAATTCGCTCAAATGCAACCTTACTGAAGGCGTTTATATAAACAAAAATTATTGGTTCCGCAACCACACCTTTCTAGTTTACCGACATAGTCAAGACGGAATTTTTGGGCCAAAATCTGAACAAACACACATGGATGGTTTAACGGTCAGACGACCAGTTTATAATAAGGAAGTGCGTTTTAGAAAGGCAGGTAATTTCACGAATAAAGGCGAAATTTCGAGTTTCAGGTGCATGCATAGGTGAAGAAGAATAGTCGAGCACCGGCACAATTTGTTTATTATCCTAAGCTTTCAGACCTCTGCTGGAGTCCATCGTCAGATGAAGCAGCAGAAACAGAACAAGCGACATTTATAAGGCATTTAGGCCAATCATCGGCGATTCTATCGCCGCAGATCTTGGGTAGACGATTTTCGTTCTGGCACACCACAGAGAAGCCAAGAAGAGAGACGATTTGGAACGGTATATGACTAAGCTAACACCACCAGGCACAGAAAGCTCAAACGTGTTTAACAACCTCTCGTCCAAAAAGCTACCAGAGCAGCAACTATGAATGTTACAGTATGAAACTTGCTTCAATACTGCAGATGCCGATGCTGTCGAATTATTGCAGCCCTGGAAGATATGCGTGTAAGAAGTGAAACTTCCAACTACATGAAACACCGTCTGACAACGTGGTACCTCCCTGCTGATAACAGACAGACGAACTGAATGTGCTTCGCAGAGTGAGTCAAAGGCTATGGGAGAAATGAGGAGGGACGACAGAATTGTTCTTCTATCTACTGGCAAGGGACGGCTAAACGTCATGATGAATCGAGAAGGCTATAATGAAAAACCTGAATCCCTTCTTGGTGACAGAGCATTTTCCAGACCAGCACAGAACGCAAAAACCAGATTAGTAGCAGATCGGCTGAGTACACTGCTAGCAAATATAGACATAAAAATGTGATCACGGAGAATGAATGGCACCAAGTAAGGGCAACTGACACCGCTCAATCTCGACTCTATGGTCTGCCAAAAACGTGATGCATATGTCCCGCTTCGGCTAATCGTTGTCCTAAAAGACAACCCCACCTACAATTTGGCAAAGTGGATGTACTCAAAACTGAAGTACCTCCAAGGCAATTCGATTACGTCAGTTCGATCAGACTCAATTCCTCATAGGCCTCCAAGGTAGGAGGACTCATTTGGACAAATGCATGATCACCTTGATTTGATGCCGTCATTCACATCCATTCCAATAAACTTGACTCGCGAAGTCTTGCGCAAGAGACTTGAAGAGTAGTATGATGAGACGCATAATTCTCTAAAAATGGAAGCTCATGAGGCTGTTTGAAAGCTGCCAACAAACTTTCTTCACTTTTGCGTTAGAGACCTATGAACAAATCAAGGGAACCACAATGGGCTCACCAGTTTCCGATGTAATGGCAGAACTGGTCATTTTTTGAGAGATGAATGCTTTATGTTGAAAATAACATTCAAAACCTTCAGCAAAAACGGTTCTCCAGTACACAGTATTTACCATAGATACGAACAGGTATTTGACAGGTGGGCATAACTATATATGAATAAAAAAGGACTTTAAGGTGCAAGATCGAGTTTTAGCTTTTGTTTTTCAGCATCTTTGAGGTGAGATACCGGGCTAGAAATAGCAGTATGGAATTCTGATAAGCGGAAGTGCGACAAGGGATGTGGCGGAAGCATCGACGCATGGGAACTAAGGACTTTGCAGCCATTAACTCACTATAAAGACGATTGACGGTGTCATTCAGAATTCGCTCACCAATTTTCTCCGCCGTATTGAAGCGTCGCTGCACGATTATATCAACTAAAATATGATAGGAAACACCAGCAGCATAGACGAACATTCGAATGACACGTTTAAAAATAATTAGATATTTTTTAATTAAAGCTGGAAAAATAACTGGAGAACAATAAAGAATGAGTGGAAGAATAGAGTCATCTATGAATCTCCAGATTAAGGACTGGGGTGTGTGATATGAACGTAGACGGCGAATGTAATACACAATTTTTTTTGAATTTTTGTTTAAAGGGTTTCCATATGAAGAGAGAAAGAGTGAAGTTAGGACAAAGTAACACCTAGGTACCGGAAAGAGGATACCTCATTGGGAAGAATATCCAAAGGTTCAGAAATGGGAGAGGGTCGCAATCGAAACACACAATGTACTGATTTCTGATTGTTGAGTAGGAGTCCATTATTCGAAGACCATGCGGAAACGTGATCTAAGCCATCCTTTAAAGACTGTAGGTGAGTCAGGTTTTTGAGTATGTTGCCTACGACCATGTCATCGCATACTTAACATACATTCTCTCGTGCTCGTTAATGGTGTTTACTGTTTACACATCGTTTATGTCTCGTACCAGCACTCATTACTTATACCTATAGCGGATAGTTAGAAATGACTCAAACAAATTTGATGGACATCGCTGTGCTTGTAAAAATGACGAAACTGTCCGACCTCGAGATTTCGGGACACAATTTCTGATCAGCACGCAAAGACTTTCGGGTTTTTATGCAATTCTTCTTTGTGAGTATCTGTTCGGAATTTTTGAAAGTCAGGGGAGGAGGTTTCCTGGGTCTCTAAAGATCGGAACGCTTCGAGGCTGCAATCTGTCAAGGAATCCATATGAATACATTTTCGAGGCCGTTTCTAAATGAATATGATCCAGCAAAGATTTCGACGATCGCAAGCTGGAAACGCAAGTTCCGGCGATGATGAAGAAGGATGCAGTGGCATCAGACGATTGAGCAGTCCCACGACCACCTGTTGGGATGTCAGTTCAATTCACTTCAGCTCAGTTTCTGAGGGGAATAAAGGCGTTGAATCTTCGACTCTCTATTTAATACACGAAATCAAACTATATCAAACATTTGAAAATACAAACGTCAAACGGCTACATAGTTTCTTCAGATTGGCAAAGTTTTCGAAAAGAGACAGATAAAGAAATTGTTGTAAGTGTCAAAACATTAACATCACTAAATGTGATGTACAGTAGTTTTTATTGGGTTAGTTACTGCTATCTCACTTTCTGAGGGAGACGAATTTAATCCCAGCCCACATTCAAAAGTCATGGGAAAATAATAAAAACAAACGTTACGAAAATACAGGCAGTAACATAGCAACATTATTAAGCTGTTCAAACGGAATGCTAGACGATGTCGGTCAGGTGACATTATGACGTTTAATGATACATTGGTCCAACTTGCGCTTAAAACCCTCGACGGATATGGACATGATGACATATGCAGAAAGAGAATTCCAAGCCTGATCACTCTGTTTGAGAAGAAGAACTTTCGAACTTCCAGCTTGGAGCCAATCGTGCGTGGTTTAATTGGATGACGTCGGAGGTTCGTTCTGGTCACTAACTCAAAGAAATCAGCATGTACGGAACAGCAGTCATGGCCGCGGAGTATACAGAATGCTTGTATAAGATCGCCTCTTAGATGTCTGTAACTCAGAGGAAAAAGGCCGAGATTAGGCAATCGTGTATCATGGGGTAGTTAGCCCTATCCACTTACGAGTTTGGTTGTACGCGTTTGAACTTTCTCAAGGATGCTGATATCTTTAGATTTTCAGGGTTCTGGCACATGAATAGCGAACTCTAGCTGTGGTCGTACAAATATTCGAAAGACTTTTTGAGGCAGTCTTAATCGACGGTAGAGGAAGCTCTTTTGACAAGATAAAGTACCGAAATAGCGTACGTGGCTACCTTGGAGCAGTGGAGCGACGGTTTAAGAGAAGCCGTTACCGACACACCCAAGTCTTTCTGTGCGTCCACCTCCTGCAATGGTACGCCATCTAGGTGGTTAACCCTCCGGCTCAGAGATCACCTAGTCACATTAAACGACAAAAGCTAGTCCTGTGACCATTTCTCGAGTCGGTTCAGGTCTGCTTGCAAGCGGTCGTCGTCAAATTCAGTTCGGATGACGCTCCGATGTTTAAAATAATCAGCGAACATGACAACATAACAATTCATTTCACTGACTCAGTCGTTTACGTTTATAGTGATTAGGGTAGTGTCAAGGACGGAGCCTTGACGCAGATTGTTTTCAACTACTACCTCCGCAGACTGCACGCCACCGACGTGGACGATGTCAGAGCGACCGACCAGGAAACGTTGTATCCACCTTAGGAGAAAACCCCTTTTGCCTATTCAGCTTAAGTTTAACAGCAGACGCTGATATGGTACACTGTCGAATGCCTTTTTTAAAGTCGACGTAGACTGCGTGCATTAAATGAGCGCCATCGACTGCCGGATCCAGCGATCTAAACAAAAACGTATGTTTGTTACTCATGTTCTGCCTGTATAAAATCCGTTCTTGGCATTGCATTACAGATTATACTGTTTTAGGGGGCGTTCACCGATCGTTCATACGTAACTCAATCGTTCCGTTGTGCCTTAAGGGCTCTCTCTCGAGCCCAACCAGCAGCGGCGCAGCGGTGCATGATAAATAGGCAGAATGATATTACCGACAAAGACAAGGGAGACTGGAATGGCCATTTCTGGCTTATTAGCCGTCGTCAGCCAGCCATATCAAGCCCGAAGTTTGGAACACCCGAGCCTCGAACTCGCGACCTGTTGGTTTAGAAGTCAACGTCTCTACTCACCGGGCCACGAGCCCGTTGCCCTGTCGGTTTTCGATCGGGAATATACAATGTTAGGGGACGCTCACCGATCGTTCATACGGAACTCACGCGTTCTAGAAAGTGAATTATTTCTCATTTAATTATTGTTCCACGATTTTGCAGCAACTTAAATTAAGGCCGATTGGTCTGTAGTTGTTTGCTATGACCTTGCTGCCGCCTTAATGAATTGGCGTGATCCGCGAGGATTTCCAATTGGCGGGTGAATAGCCTGCTTCGAACGAAGATTGGAAGAGCATGGACAGAGGTTAAGATAGTTATCCAGCAAGCTCCTTGAACACTTTAGGCGGTATTCCATCCGGTTCAGGTGATTTGGGCACATTCAGCGTCAGCAGTCCTTTGCGAACAATAGCTTTGGCAAAATAGACGTGCTCAATTGTCGGCACGTCCACTATGTCGCATTCAAGAGGGAGAAATGTGATTTGCTTCGTTAAAATGACATTAAACAATTGTGAAAGATTCTCTGCCTTTTCTCCGTCTTCCATAAGTTCTAGGTCGTTACTTACTTTCAATAACGGAATTGGGCCTCTGTTTTTTGTGCTTCTTCTTAGATAACCATATAAAACTTCGGATATTCTGCTGCTCGATTCAGTAGGTCTTTTTCGACAGCACGCCGCATCCCGTGGATAAGCCTCCTACCTAGGTTCCTCTGGGATTTTTATGCATTAATGGACACGTAGCTCATATACGACATGAATTTCCTCAATAACCTCCGCTTTTTATTCACTTCATTTTTAAAGCTTATGTTAGCCACATGGTCGGCTGTTCAGTTTTTTCCGTGAAGTACGACAGTGGTCTTTGAGAAGAACGTTCAGTAATTCATTAAACCTCTCCTAACCCTTGATTATATCACCGGAAAAGCTGATTCCCGGTTTACGGTGTTTAGTTCACCTTTTATTTGGACAAAGTCACCGCGACAAATGTTCTTTCTAGCCCTGGTGACTTGTTCGGGCAAAGAAAAAATTGAGTACTCCCAGAACAGTACGACGTGGTCGCTTCGACCTTGGGGAGTCAGAAATTGCACCTCACCAATTCTGTCAAGATACTTTGTAAGGAGCAGATCCAGACAGTTCGACTGTTACCCTTCGGGCCCATTGTCGAAAAAGAGACGTGCTGTGTGAGAAATAACCCACGAGTGATGTCCAGCAAACGTCGGTCGAAAGCATGGTCTGGACCAGATGCATAACCTGAACTCCAGTCGATAAGAGGTGCGTTGAAGCCCGCCATGATTAAGACATCGAACAGGTAGACCGTCAGGACGTCAAGGCTCGGCGTAACCGGTTCTTTTATACTTAGCGAAATTGCCTAAGCAGTAGACCTAAGTTTATCTGCCTTGTCTGAGACAATAAGCCTGTGTTCTACATACGTGAGTACGTCTCCGCCCTGACGTCCTGATCAGTCTCTTCTTAACAACTGGTATCCTAGTATAGTTAACTCACGGTTGTCCACATGCTGGTTCAGCTAAGTTTCTTTAAGTGAGATTATATCCAAAGATAGATCAGATAGATGGATCTTTTTCCCATCGACTTTCTATAGCATACTCTGCACATTTTTATTAGGAAATGTGAGTTTGCGATTTGTGGCTGTCAGAGAAGTAATTTCGATGCGTCGAGGACTTTTGCCTACCACTCCAGTTGCGCGGTCATCCGGATCGGGCAGGTGTTCGTCCTCAGTTTAAATTGGAACCTGAAAGATGAAGATCGAGGTGTTGCAACTTTCCAACATGGAGTGTGGGTTTGAGCTACAATCACAAACTCCCACCCCAAATTAAAAAGAAAAGACAGAATGCAGCAGAATGAGGGGTCCAATGTTTACAAAACCCGGAGTTGTCCTCTCAGGCAGTAGTCGCCAATGACAAAGACAGCGTTGGTGTTAAATGCATCCAGTCAGGCCTGAGAGTCCATGAGATAGTGGTGGTAGCCATTTTTGTGTACTCGCGGGCCAAAATCAAGTGGTGTCCAGTCGGTGTGTGTTTCATTTGCCGAGGAGTGGTGACCCAATGGCTGACGTTGTGGTCGCAGGGGGGACGGTGGGTTAAAATGGACTTATGGGCAGCTAAGTCTGCGCCGACGCAGGTATGCCCAAACTGCCGGTCGTTTGACCTCAGGTCAGCGCATCTGGAACGACCGACTGTAAGCGGGTGAATGCCTTTGAAGCAGCGAAGTATTGAACAATGGCGCCAGACCGGTCATCATGGCTGCACACAACGGCGGTCCACGGCAGCAGATGCCGACAGCTCAACCCATTTTCTTCTGCAACAACGGAAACAGAATACCGGATGTCCAAAAACAACCTCCATATTTTGAATAACTGTTTTAAGCAGACTCTTGCTGACGCACCTAATGGGGCAACGGTGCCAGATCGAGGGCAATAACACCAATCTCCTGAGGCAGACGACGAAGGACACGCCCTGAGCTATCACTTCGATCTCGTGGGAGCGATCGCGGGCCGTCTAATTTGAGACTAAGTCGGTGAACCTCACTCGAGAGTTGGTCCTCCAACATTGGTAATCAATTACCTTCATTTTTGCTAGTTCTCCACACGCAAAGCCCAGCCTTCACAACCGTACAGAAGGACAGACCGGACAGATGCATGCTACACGCGAAGGAGCGTTAGCGAAGGATACGTAGGCAGTTTCGAAGGCGTAAGAAAACCCAGCGGTCAGTATTATTTCTGGAGATACTGTCGTCATTACTCTCTCCATTAGGCAACAGCCTCATCCTGATGTATTTAAAACTGAATAATTCTTCTAGCTGACAGCCACCAATTCTGAGGTGTGCCTTCTTCAGCTAAGAGATGCGGTCAGAATAGTCGAGCGGGCCGCTGTGTTAAAAAATAAAGTGCGATTCAACTCCATGATGTTTATTTCGAGTAGCCTGAGTCAGGAATTCGAACTTCCGTCAGACAGCAGACATCCACGTCGTAATGATAAACGTTGCGTGCAGTCAAACTGTAGGTAGCGGAGGTCATGCACGTTCGCAAATTCCAGCGTCCAATACCAAGAGTCCATCGCCAATTGTGTAGTCTTGCTCGCATACTATTTGTCCGCACCACTGGACCAGGGTAGCGGATCGTTTCGGTTCCCGCGGACGCCGTAGCATGGGTCGTGATACTGCGATCGCGCATATTGCGTGGGGTTTCTTGGGAGTTCCGAATACGGTCGGGTGCCCAAACAGTCGAACAGCTTTGACTCAAAAGCCTAACCAGAAGGCAGATGTGGTAAGCAAAGTTGTTTAACGGCGGTCCACGGTTGCCATGTCACAATGTCTTCTTTGGGTTTTGCGACTTTTTATACGGCTTTTAGAGCACCAGACCTCAGCACAGTGCACCCTGTTAGCAATGTTGCTGCTGGTCCGCGAACGCGTATTCTTCAAACGTTTGTTTACTTATTTCGCAACGAACCTTCACTGAAGGTCTATCCACTAATCGCCACATGCGGACGCGTCTGGGAGCCAGCAGGTAGACTAATAGGCAACCCGTTATAAACGTTATCATCTGGAGATAAATGAGCACATTTTATAGTTTGTACTTGCGTCAGTTAGTTATCTGAGACCGAAGGTGTATAAGTAAGGAATTATATAGTACTTCATACTCAATGGGGGTTTGACTGCAATCCATATTTAAATCTGCCCGACTTGCGGATGGCTTGAGTCTTGCACTAAAGTCGACAAAATTGTTAAACAAAGTAGAACGTTAAACCATACACAGTAAATGATCATTTTTTTCCTCTTATTATATGATTATTTTCCGATTTAAATCCCTAGGCTATGCATTTGTCAGAAAAATCAAAACAAATGCACATTGCTTTGTGGTAAAAAAACTCCATGATGCTACCAGAAATACGCTGCATTGATTGCGGTGCGCATAATTAAGGTTCGCATAAATTTAATGAATTATAGTGCATATAAATGTTTTTTTTCGGGATCGCATGACCAAAAGCCAACTATATTTCTACGTACTCTGTTTAATAGAAAACACAATTTAAATATAATTACGGGATTATAGTTAAATACAAAACAGAGATTAGTCATTTATTGTCAAATATTTTGTGCAGTAATAGCTTTTACATTTTACAGATTCTTCGCGGTGGAAGTTCAGGTAACATATATTTCCACTTGCATTTTCAACATAGCTCAATTCTTATTCACTCGGATGTGCATGAGATGGTAGCATGTTTGTTAAAAGCGGCTCGAACAAATTGATCAATTTTTGATAAGGCAGTGATACTCGAATTTGTAATGCGATTGAAAAAATGTGCATCCCTGTCCCGTAGCACAATCCTCGAAAGATTGGGGAATGTAAGATCCACTAAACAAGGGTATTTTATGTAAATCCTCTTCGGAATAGTAGAAGGTCGTCTGCACTTTTGCCCGTTTAAGCACTGTGTGTAGGCTTGCAAGCTTTTTTTCTTTGAGAATAACGGAGTCTGTTAATTTCCATTCCTTGATTAGTTTAAGAAAACGTTTACGCATCCAAACAGAAAAATACAAATAATCCTGCTAGTGCTATGCTATTACTATTTTATTAATGCTACAGCATACTGCAATCCACAGAGCACATGTTATTTTTTGGTTCTCTGACAAGTGTTTCGATGAAGAATTCATGCGGCGACAAAGCGACATTTAGTGGAAATAGATTTGCGCTTAATGAACATCGAGCAGTAAAATGAGTACGATAAAGTAGAAAAATCTAACATTTTTAACCATATGCAGATTAAGTTGCGGCACTTCAGTGATACATCGGAATTCAAGTAACTTCGCTTCGCGTATGATGTCTTCTTAATTGCAGTCCGCATTTCGCATTGTTGCATTAGTTTCCATTTTTAAATCGAACCATTGCATATAGCCTCTGTTTCCAAAATACTCGAGTGGAAACAATTTGTTTAGACTGTTTTTTGCAAAATCAGCGAGCACAATCGAACTGCTGCGCTTCAGGCATTTAGTTTTACCTGAAGATGGCGTAATAGGGAAATAGACTATCATGTGTTAGGTTATTCATAAAGGATCCAAATACTTAAGTGACTTTTTCGATTTTTCCGCATTTATGACATGTGTCCTAACTATACGCACGAAAGTCAGCATCGTCTTGAAAAACCTCATTTATTCGCAAGATATGTTGGTAGTTGCATGTCGTTTAGTTTATAATAATATCGATTTGTCAGCTTAATGAATGACATTGTACGAGTTGATGAATGGCTAGGCCGCCGTCGCGCTGATTGTATAGAAAAAACGAATAATGCATCGGTTCAACTGCATGCACCAGAATTTTCAGAAAGGAAATAACACATACGTACTCCGGAGATTACTGTTTTAAGCAACATTTCCTTTAAAATATAGACTAATTGAATATTAGCATAAACAGGTATTCAAAACTGTTTGTACCCCTAATATGTTAGTTTATATCCATGCACACTTCTGCTGATGATAGTGCTGCTGCTGCTGCTGCTGCTGCTTATACATCTGACTCATGAATGCTCGATACCAAAATGCATAGTTAAATAATAAAAGTACTGCATGCCAGTCCATGTCAGTGTTTCTGCACCTTCTTTGTACTGTATTGTTCGGCTACATTGAACAAAACGCCACATGGGACACGAACAAGTTAATACTGTTTGGTCTAATCAGTAAGTACGTTATATTTAAAATAATCTGCCGAAAGTCCGACATAAAATTGCAGTAACATTATGCACACAACGCAATGTCAAGTCCAAACTGACGCTGATTACGCTTTCGAAATCTTTCCCGACATAAAAATTATAAACCGGCCACTTCAACAGAATAGGTACATTCGCAATAATCAAAGGGCGCTATACGCTTAAAATGTGAAAGTTGGCCAGAAAAACGACTAACCAAGAGATTGCTGATAGACGTACACCCAAGTAACAAAACCCAGTAGACACTGAACTCTCAAATGGCGACTGCACATAGTATGAAGCCGTCGGCTTGCCGACACGTTTTATATCGTAAAGAGCAAACACCAATGGCAAAAACCCACACTGGAGTATTATTATGCTGAATGATGGTGTTTCGTCTGCGGAAAAAGTGTTTGCGAAACCTGTTATATATAGCAACCCATTTTGGCCAATGCATGCTTAATGTTAAGACCTAGGCTCTAATGCCATTAAAATATTTCCCAATTTTAACACAATTCTAACACATCATCAAAAGAAATATGCAATTTAGCAAAAGCATAATTTGGATAAATATAGTCCATTTTAGAAATTCCAAAAGGCAGTTTACCTGCTGCTGTTGCATGTGATCGGTGATCCAGCAGATCTTTGCTGTGGCATTCTTAAATTCCTGTCATATTTCATTTCGTTTCGACCTTCCTGAGTACATACTAACATTAACTGTTAATTCCTCAGGCTTATATAGCACAGAACGTTCATTAGATTCGCGCTTTCGTAGTTCATTACAATTGCTCTCGTAGAATTTTAAGGAATGTAAAATGTTAGCGCTTATATTATATGAACGAATAATAGATTACAAGTTTCAGAAACAAGGTTAACTAAAAGCAAATATACGAAATTAATAGTACCTACCAATTCTGAAGAAATTATATTCCGCAGAAATAATACACTTGGCATTGACTTTTCGGTGTCTTTTTGGTATCTGATTTTATGCAGCAGGAATCCAGGCAGCAGTTGGAATACGTGATGTTTTTCGCTTTTACTGTTTAAAAACCTTTCAGGCATCATTTAGAACAAATAGACGACCATTGTTAACTCGATCGCATCGGTGTTCAACTCAGAATAATTCACATGTACTAAAACTGAGCAGAATAAATGGTCGGTTATTAAAACGCATCCATTCTCTTAAAAATAATTAAAATGAAGCTATGGATGAGCTAAGATAAATTGCTTCTGCTCAGTTTTTTTTACTTTATGCTGCACAGTGCATTGTTTGTAATTAAATACAGCGTTGTATCCAGCGGTACATTTGTATTTCGTGTGGTCTATTCATATTCGTTCGTAAAACTAGTATGAGAACAGGATCTTTTGATCACCCTTCTGGTTTTATTTGTCGGTTGTTTGTGGAGTTACGTCGCATGAAGTTTTGTAAAGACTATGTTCAGCTGCCTTTAGCTT
This sequence comes from Spirometra erinaceieuropaei, assembly GCA_902702965.1. NCBI lineage: Eukaryota > Metazoa > Platyhelminthes > Cestoda > Diphyllobothriidea > Diphyllobothriidae > Spirometra > Spirometra erinaceieuropaei. Next base: position 477,437 of record CACRXP010000230.1, read on the forward strand.
TTCGCATCAAACCATTGGTGATGGACTGCATATTAGACCATATTCTCAAGAATGAGATATAGAAAATATATTAGTAAAAAATTTGATGTTACTCAATAAATTTCGGCAATGTCATCTATAATAATTTTCGGTTCCAAGAAACTATAGGCAACATTCGACTCATCGGTGCGTTGGCCAGCAATTGCAGTTTACCAGGTACATCACAATAATCGAAAGTTTTTCTAAAGATACTTGAACGTATCTGAACATTATTGGTCACAATTTAAGGCAGCGATAAGCCATCAGGGAATATTGGATCTGGCCTGAAAGAAAACTTCGCGTACGTGGGCCGAAGTCTGAAAGATGTTACTGGGTTTACCACGACAAAGCTAATTATGGAAAATGGTTTGACCTTAACTGAATCAATCTGATGTGGTACTGGAATGCTTTCCTTGGTTGTGTTGCTAATGTCATTCCGGTTAAGTAGATCAAAATTTGTCGCGGTTGTTTTGTTGTCTGAAATTTAAAAGCACCATTTAGGTATTTGTCGGTGTAACATAAAATCAGTCTGTTTGCTCGTAAGTCAGGCTCACGTCGGACGTGTAAAACACTGGCTCACTGCATCTCAGAGACTTCGTTCAAAACAGACGGGCTTATATGAGCATCGACGTGTAATGTCTTTTTCAAGTACTTCCGGACTGATTAATAGAACTAGACGATTGGAGTCTTTAAATTTCCCAAGATCACAAAGAGCAGGACAGGCTTTGTTTACTTTTCATCGTACTTCTATAATTATTAGGGGTAAGTACCACAGTCGAAACTTTGGACGAGTTACCTGAACATGTTGCTCAGGAATGTATCATATTATCCTTAGAACATATACATTCCTGCATGAACATATAAGTATGTAGTATACCAGGAAAAGGAATATCGTATTCGATTATCAGGAATTATGCAGGCGTTCTTAACATCGTAATAGTGTGCAGCATCTCATAGTAATCTCTCTGAGAGTAATGTTTAAAAATTAAACGTACCATTAAGATAAAGTACACACCTGTTGCTACTAACCGTTTCATTAAATGTCAAGCGTCGAACTACTCAGTCATATCCGTGGGGAGAAAAGACATCTGGAAATTCCAAGCCGAATAGTTTTACTTACGATGACGTCCCGGGCTACGCTCTGTTTGAGTTGATCTTCAATGAGAAAACGACCGGCACCGAGGTTCTACTGATTCTCCACGTATTTCCACGCATTTTTAGAAGAATGCACCTGGATATTTTAAAGCCGGCTTACAATAAGCAATATCTCTGGTTGTTTTGTGACACAAAGAAGTTTAATTCCTTTATGCATGGTCAGGTTATGAAACTGCAGTTTCCATTGTGTACTTTTAAGTAAGAGGATTTAATGTACTCCGAAAATCAAAATAAAATCATTAAAAACGAATTTTGCCTGTTACATTGCGTTACGGTAATTGTCAAAGCAAACATCATTAACACATTGTCAATGCCCCTGCTAAGATGTAGCAAAATTATAGGTGTCAACCAACAGAAGCCGTCTGGGCCATTGAGTTTTCGGAGTTCAACCAAACTGAGTAGAAAAATGAGTTCGCCTCAAGTGTATTTAACAATGCCGGAATATTGAAACTGCTAAGATTTGCGAAAGTATCTAAGAGAATATTCAGAAGACCAGTCGTCGAGCATGCGTGTTAACACCGTGTGTGCGCAGGTAAAACTATTCCTCCAGATTGGCAGAAACGGATATATTCTTACCCTGCTCTCAAATAAATGGGCTGGCCCGATGATGATTTATCGAAACCAGTTGTCTGATCGCGACAGAATCTTCTGACGTCCGTTTTTCAATTTCCTCATCAGGTCCTAACGTTATCAGTAGACCGTAAGGTAAGACCATTACATACATCGACAACCTGCTCACCGTGACAATAATCAAACGAGGTAACGGTGTCGCGCTGAAACAAATACACGGACGCAGTGTAGGAGGACAAGAATTTTCTGGTCCTGTTAAATTATTATTTATGAAATCTGTCCATAGTGTCGTCTTGGCGTTACGGTCGGTCAGACAGAGGACACGAATACCGTCCTCTTTTGAGACTTTTATGTCACGGCAGCTGCGATTGAATATCTTATATAATCGCAAATCGGGCTACTTTGTCGACGAGAAAATGAGCCTCGAAATACGGAGTCCAAAATTCCGATTGGTATGCTCCAAGCGATGACTTTTATTCAGAATCATAACCCCGATCTGCCTTGTTGGCTATTCCACAGCTGAAAGTTTTAACTGCCTGATCAACGTCAATATCAGTATCCCAATCCATACCTAGGTGCCTTAGTTTACCCTATTTTGAGACTAAGATTGATTTCCAGTGCTGGCACACACCCTATATCTCTTACATATTTTGCTACTTTTAGCTTCGTCAGTTCTCATTTCACTGCACAATTGGTTTGAATATTTTGTCCAGGCACCTGTAAAAGCATAAATTTCCCGCATGCGAAAAACGAGCGAGTTATTAAAAGACACTTTCAGCGTCCGTTCTATAAAATATAAGTGCAAAGATGAAAATTACAAATTGTAATTCTCAGGCGTTTTGAAATCAAAAAAATCCATTCTTATGGGTCGGTTGAATTGACGCTGCACAATATATATCACAGAGTCTAGTTACGTATCAACTGATTACCAGGTGACAATAATTCGTTTAGGAGTTTTGGGATGCGGACATCTTAACGGTTACCGTCAATTTTGCCGACGGCATTGCAAAAAATAGTACAAATCGTTGGTATTAAATTTGACGCCCTCTGTTGTGCTCTTTGTCGGTGTGAGGAAATTAGAAAGGCATCCCTGTGCCACGGCGAAAAATAATATTTTATGTTTCCTGTTTGCAGTGCTTACGCTCAAAATCACGGTAATATACACCAGACGATATTCTTTATGAAGTGCTAACATATAGAAGGCAAAAGCACATTTGCATAAGTTTTATACAAATAACCATAACCAAAAAAGTGCTGTAGAGTTGTCGCTGGGAGCCCATTGATATTTTAGCCGCGTGATTTATCTTACGCTCTGCATTTTCTGACAGCATGCGTCCTTGTCGGCGTGTGTGCGTGTAAATTATTTGCAAGATTAAAGCGGCCATGCTTCACGCGTCGTGGTGCTTTCTATCGACCGTTCACCCGTCTACAACAAAATTTATGCTGGTTGAACTATTTGTGAAAGGTCAGCCTTGTTGCCAGCACTTCATACAAATATCATGTCAAGTCGTTTTGAATTTTTCGTGGTAATGCGCTTTAGATATATTATATCTACTTTATGAAATACACATGACAAATGCCCCTGAATTTCCGCGTTTTTGGCGACTATTTTACACACCTGCATTACAAACCATCGCAGTGTTTCAGTAAAAAACAGTAGGCATGCAGACCGGCAGGCATGCCGATTGAGCTGTTAAAAGAATTACTAGCAAGTTGCACGCAAAACGTCCAATTTCTCTGCAATGGTCAAATGTACAGGCAAATAGACGGCGTAGCGATGGGCTTACCGCTCACTCCATTCCTTGCAAAGGTTTTCATGGGCAAAATCGAGATGACCAGTGTACAAGATATTATTAATGACCTTAACTTCTACTGTCGGTACGTGGACGATATTTTCTGCCTCACAGACGTTATCACCGACACAGACGCCCTGATTTAAAAAGGCAACAATGACCATCCCTCGCTAACGTTCTCTGCAGAGTTTGAGGCAGACAATGAGATCGCGTTCCTCGATTTTCTTCTGCACAGAAAAGAGGATGGATCTGTCCAGCGTAGGGTATTCCGAAATAAAACCTGAACAGAACAATACACTAATTTTCACAGTTTTGTTCCCCTAAATACTCAACGCGATTTGCTCCAGAGATTGGCAGCTAGAGTGCGACGTATCTGCTCTCCTGAGACTGTTGACGAAGAACTCCAGCAGCTGCGGGATATACTCCACGAAAGCAGATACCCAAAGACAGTTATCCTCCGAAATATAGGGGTGTGCATTGCAAAGCCCACCATGGCTACTGCAAGCAAGACTTATTTATAAGATTGCCTTTTCAAATGGACACAGAAAGTGACCTAATCGGAAGACGTCTGAAGACAGTGATCATTACTGTATACACCGCAGCGAATTTACGTGTATGTTTCATGAATTCTCCCGTGCTACGCTTGGGAGGTAAAGACCGACTCCCGTTGCAGGCCACATCGATGTGTATTTACTCGTATTTACTCGGATGCTCCTGTGGAATGGGCTATATCGGTGGTATAACGAGGCTCCTGGAAAAGAGAGTACCTCAACACATACCGGCCTGTCTAGGCAGAGACGAACAAAAAATCGATGTGGAGTTCTATTTTCGCACATCATATCGATACAAATCACCGAGTTGATGCCAAAGAAGCTTTTCAGGTTGTCTACCGGACACAAGTAAGCTTCTCGAAAGGCCTACACAAACGGGAGTTAGCTAAAATCGAGGTTGTCGCTATACGGCTAGCCAAGCGGAGGACGTTGACACAAGCGCTCTGTCTTCTGTGGCCAGATGATGACTGCACGACGCCCCAACCTCCTGATGTAAGTGGTGTGTGCTCAACGTATCCAACATACAAATATCAATTTCGAACGAGGTAGTCCCTCCTCCTCGCATCTTGTCGCACCCACCACGCCACAACACGCCTTAGCATGCGAATGACGTGTGAACGGAAACTGGCCTGTGAATGATTAGTGTTAATAGCCTCTAAATCACTTAAAATCATGTAAATTCCTATAATTTCAACTTCTATGTAACAGTTTTGGACTAAATGCAAGTTAGGGAAAACACGGCTTTGCCAAAGTAAATTTTTAATTGTAACGGGAATATTCACAGAACTTGAAAAACAATTTTATTCAAAAATGACCCTAACGAATATAATCCAGGTTCTGATCATATTATGAAAATTAACATATAACATCGAACTGCGTGGGATTAAACAAACATGCTATTTTTGCCTTTGCAAATGTAATATAACACACCTTACTCTGTCGTATTTATCATTTTCCAAATGCGATAGGCACAATATATTTATTATGTTTTCCGCAAAAAGAATGCTCGTAGTCGATTTGCTTCAGTAAACCCCGTAATGCTGCCTAGGTCTAGCATAATTACCATTATATCCTATCTGCCTTCATCCTCAGTCAGTTAGATGATGGATTAATAGCCTATCCGGAGAAGGACACACGATCGTCGGAACAAGGCCTCACTAGTCTAATGTTTTGGATTTCCAAGCAAATTCACTCTCAGAGACAACGTCTGATAGAGACAGCAGACACAAACATCGTTTTCTAGCGTATGACAAAAATATCGGATATTTCACGCATGTTTCATATGAAATGAAATTCATATTTAAGGAAATTTGCAAAGCAATAGAAATGCACGTTACATAATTAGTTCGTTTTTACAGAGTACAGGTATGTGCATGCAGGCAGATATGCGTTCGTTCGAAAGACTACATATTTATTTGACTGAATTATTATCGATGGACGCTGAAACATTATTGGCATTTGACTCTATTAAATTGGTCTTTCCTAAATCAAAATACATTCCGGAATTCCGGTTGGCATTTCGAAATTTAACTATTCCCTTGTATAAGATCAACGAAATAACCGGAAAACATTCAAGAGCTGTCAGCAGGTAGGTATTTGTTTTCTTAACCTGTCAAAATCACAGGTAATACCTAAAGGCGAGTTTATAAAACGGACGAGGTTTGCAAATGCTTATCCTGTTGTCTTTGGACGATCAGGTACAGTCTGTAGTTATTCAAACATAGGCAAATGGATCACTAAGTATTACTCAACATTGCCCGTTGGTAGATCTTCACAAATTCACTGTTAATTGTCAGGCGAGCAAAGCGCTGCCAATGAAATCCCCGTATGAATTTATGTAAAACCACTAGACTGCGCACATGTGCTTAGTTGCTGTTAGCATGATGTGGAAAACGGGGATGGTTGTTATGTTCAGTTTCTATCACATGTTTAATTTTGCTGGTAATATGTTTATTTACTGATACTGATAATAAAAGTTGTTCTTTTTGAAAATTAAACGTTAGTCGCTGATGAAATTCATAGTTTTTTTTGAAAAATATATAGTAACTATAATTTTCGGACTTTGCCTACTGAGGTATAATCGTCATTTTTTTCGGGATTATTTCATCGCATGTCGCCTACTTCCAGCTTGAGTTTCGCTTTTCATAGCTAGAACATATGACAACATCCGACATTTAAAAACCACTAGCTATTTTATTCTTAATACATGAATAGCGAAAACATTATATTATGTATCGCATTTGGGCTAGTACTATGATTTACGTATATGACCGGTTAAACGTATATTCAGATTTGATTGTTTTTGTGAGAAGTAAAGTATAATTTTATCCCTGCGACTTAAAGCGGTGTCGCAGATGCAAATGCGGCGACTTACGGATTGCAGCAGAATCCCCTTCAACGATGGATTTGCAAATACATTCGATTATTTGCTAAGCAAGCTGACGACAATTGAAATACCCGCCCACCGCGAGGAATTTGGAAACAGGAAATGCAGTCTTGTTTTTTCCGAAATTGGACGCACACATGAATGTCGTACTCTCGTGTCGAGTTCGTCAAACAGATTAAACATACTTTGCAATGTGACATTTCCGCGGATCGATCTTATTTTTTCAAACAGTGTAAGATAAACCATTGTCCTTAATAATAAATATTGCGTTGCTGAAACACATGAAAACACAATCAATCACATGATTTAGGGTTTGCAGAATTTTACGCGGGTTCGGCGATTTCAACAATACATGCCAGTCCGATCTACGAAGAACTTACAGTTAAAAGAAGAGGAGGCGTTCCCCGGGAGAGGTGTATTTGAGGTCTGACGTTTCGGTTAGTCGTTTCTTCTAACCATCTTCAGAGACTGAGCAGTCGTGCACACAGCTTTCCTTTTATGGCGCACTTTGTTCAAAGCCTGGCCCATCAATGCCGCCTGTGTGGCTGCATCCGACCCACATGTCCCCGTGACCTGAATCCCGCCCATCTTCGTCGGCCGCGGTGATAAATGGCGGCCCCGATTGTCCCGCGCCGTGACTGTCCCCCGTCAAGAATGTCTGTAAAACCAGATAAGGAGGAGGTAAATTGATGTGGCGGTTGACAGAACAGTCGGTAGACATCCAGGCTTCTTGCACCTGCCTTGCATCACTTGCCGGCGAATTGTTCAGTTGGGCCTTTGGGCAACGCCTATTCCGAGCGGCGCGAGGGATCTGGCTACGGCTTCGGAGACCCCTTTCATGTATGGAATGCTCCGCCACGATTTTGGCTGACTAGGTTCTTCATTCCGCTTCCGTGGTTGCTTTCGGATCCGTTCAACGAATGTTCGTGGATAGCCGTTTGCTCTGAAGAGTTCTTGTCGTCCGAGGAGATGATCATACGGCAAGGCAGGTGCGAGAAGTCTGGATGTCTACCGACTGTTCTGTCAACCGCCACATCAATTTACCTCCCCCTTATCTGGTTTTACAGACATTATTGACGGGGGACAGTCACGGCGCGGGACAATCGGGGCCGCCATTTATCACCGCGGCCGACGAAGATGGGCGGGATTCAGGTCACGGTGACATGTGGGTCGGATGCAGCCACACAGGCGGCATTGATGGGCCAGGCTTTGAACAAAGTGCGCCATAAAAGGAAAGCTGTGTGCACGACTGCTCAGTCTCTGAAGATGGTTAGAAGAAACGACTAACCGAAATGTCAGACCTCATATACACCTCTCCCGGTGAACGCCTCCTCTTCTTTTGATATGCCATCCGGGAATCGCATTTTCACAACATACAGTTAGTTTAATCCACAAACGGATACGCCGCTCCTACTTTCAAAGGGCATCTGTCAGAACAACCAGACACACTCAGCAACTAATTGCATGTATCGTACAGTGTAGTAATTCATGAGGCCCGTTCACCTAAACATAGAAGAACAAAGGTGTATGTACCTCTGAATTTTAAGCAATTCCCTTGAGATAGAAAATCATTTCCTTGAAGGTGTATAATTGCACAATAAAAGACAGATTTTCTTTGATTTCACTCATATTAATAAAGAGATTTCTAAAATGTACTACCTCATTATTAAATCTTTGTCTGTTCGTTAAACTATCTATGTCTGTCCGTTCTACTTTTAGTCTCAAAATCCATTCTGGCCTTTGCCGGCAAACTTGACAGGCGTAGTTGCAGAACCAATAATTTTTGTTTCTAAAAACGTCGTCGGCGACGTTGCATTTGAGCTCATTTTTGACGATCAAATAATAGGACTTGATGTTCTGCGCATGGTCCAAACACTTCCGCGGATCTTCGAAAGCATATTTTCGGACATTTCGAGACGCGATGTCAGTAGTCGACATCCATGGGTTTATTTAGCATTACATCGGGTTTACACATTTATGTTTCAACATGAGTTAAGGTGGCAGCTTCCTTTTTGTATATTTATTTAAAACACTGCTAACAAATAGCAACTGTATTTATTGTGTCAATGAATTCTTTAATGAGAAAACACAATAAATATGTAAAGTGGAGATATTTCTTTTAATCTTAATGTCCTAGTATGTTGCCCTTACTGCATTTAGAGATAAAATCTCACATAAAATCTGGGTTGGATTAACCTATAACATACCTTGCGTGACCTATCTCATAAGATGTTGGCTGAAAATCTGAAATGCGTTTTCGATTAGGAGGGATTACTTGGTCGCGGTTGTAATACTGCTTAGCTTGTGGCATACTATTATAACATTTCGGACTTGGCGGGATATTGGCTTTAAAATGCAAGTCTTCACAATCTCCTGTGGAAAGCGTGCTTGGTAAAAATGACTACTTATGTAGCATGCATTTTCCCATTAATTATCGATAGTTTTGGAAATTCAAATATATTTTATAGAAACCACAAACACAAAATGCTTTATTTCAGTCATTCAAAGATAATTACGTCTTTTATATAGTTTATCCTTAAGTAAGGAGTATATTTAGCTTTTACAAAAGTTTTCTAATTGCCAAAAAATGTAAATCCTATTCATTCGTCGCATTAGCGCTTAGTGATTACACTATACAAGATGCATGCGTTCCGCGTAACTAAAATCCCATATTTTCCTATGTCATTAAAGAGATATCATACAGCGTCCATAAAATTTTGCAATGGATGCGAACCATGTTGTACATTTCATCAGGAACAGTGGTAAACGGCCAGGTATGATGCTATGTGAATTGACATATCGCGGTATTAAAAAGTCTCATAATTAGAAACTTTTTTAAAACCTAATTATGCTCCTTCCTTAAGTATAAAATATAATGAAAACGTGATCTTCTATTGATTAATTAAAAGAAAGCATATTTTTGTTTGTGGTTTTTATAATATATATTCAAATATTCAAAACCATCGAAAATCAATGGGAAAAATGCATGCTACTTAAGTTGTCATTTTTTAACTAGACACGCTTTCTACAGGAGATTAAGAAGAATTGCCTTTCAAAGCCGACTATTTGCTAAGTCTAACATGTTAAAAGAGTATGTTTTAAGAAAATCAGTATCACAACCGCGACCAAGTAATCCTTCAAAATCGTAAACGCATTTCAGAATTTCAGCCAACATTTCATGAGATAGGTCACGCACTGTAGGCACACATTAGACAGTCAGATTTATTGAGGCGAGAATACTGACAAAGTTTATCGCAGACTGCATTAAGAGAAACTAGTATGCGTACACCAAGCCCATATAACTCAAGCGGCGGGACAAGTTTATAACTGAAATCGAATGCCTGATCACCAATAAGTCTACTACACATCGCTTCGCAAGATGCGAGACAAGTCCAGAAGTTATCAGCGGACGGTCAGGTAAAAGATCACACTATCCATCAAATTTTACTCTACAGCGGTTTGTCGCGCTGTTGCATCTCAAGTGATCCACACTTGGGATTGGAAATGGCTGGCTTATGACAGCTTATAAACCAGAAATGGCCATTACGGTATCCCCTGTTTTTGTTGGTACCATCCGAGATCACCTTTTCTTCTCAATTATGTCCGGGGACGCGCATCTTAGGTTATATTCGCAATATATTTATATACGTTAAAGAGAATGACGTTCTTTGGACAAAGGCACTTTATTGCGTGAATTTTCGACTCTGGCTCCCCATGTCGTCGTCAGACCCAGACTGAGAGTAAATTTGCCGGCAATAGTTAACATCTGGCGACGCACACAAAAAAATTGATAGTCGTTAGCGTTTGCGCTTGTGAGCGACCGCTTTCGTCCCTATTGGCAATCGTGTCTTCCATTTCTCCTTGAGACTTTTGTACGCGGCGTCCAACTCGATATGACGGTTGATGGACGATTCATCCGAGTGCATCTGATTTTACTCAACAGCGGTTTGTCTCCTGCGGTCGCCACCAACTAAACATGTATCATTTTGAGGAGCATGTACGGCCAAATCAAAAGAAGTGTAGACATGCTGCATGTAGTAAATGATAAACGACTTAAATACAAAGGTGTTCATTGAGAATTCTAATTCTGAGACGTTTTCAAAGGACAGAAACTTTTACATTCAAGGAGGAGATTGACACGACGCAGTACTGATTAACGGGTGACGATTATTTGTTGGAAAACGCGTTGAGGCAGGAATAATTACTCCTACTTTCATATTCGTGGCCGACACTAAGGAAAATATTTAAACTTGTTCTAGTCTGTCCACCGATTCCTGACGGGTATACAGTGGGTATGCAAAAGTTAAAAACGCTATTTACTACTCACCAAAAAAATATTTTGTCATTTGTTTTCAGCGCTTACACTGGATATAACCTAAAAATTCATAGCAGATAGGTTGTAGATACTGCAAACAAAAAGAAAACAGACAATTTGACAATGGTATGCAGAGGGATGCCAGTTAACCGACGGCAGACAGTGGATAACAACATATGTGCTTTTATCTTGTTCTCTATTCGTAGGCCTTTGCCCCACGCAAGAATCCCCAGGTAAACAACCACTTATGACCACATCCACAGTCAACCGTCAGTTAAGTGTTGTCCCTCTCTATACCGTCGCCATTTCCGAAAACACCGAAGTGGTTGTAATTGTGTGAACTTCATTACGATATGTGCAGGAAGTCTGCTCATGAAAAAAAGACTGAGTACATATGAGAAAAAAATAGAATAATACCTGCAAATGGTCTTTTAATGAAGTTTATATTAAAATATCGTTTAAGCATAAGCGTAACGTCCGTTTAGGCTGTCTGCCAACAACATTTATTATGTTGTCGAGGACTTGTTGTATGCCATAATTAAAATGTGGTCCAATGGACAAGCAGGAATTCGCTCGATTTCGTACAGGACCGTTAAGGCAACAATTGCTTCACGCCGGCTCGGGTTCTCGGGCGGGTCATTGAATAATAAATTTAGATAGAGTTGCAAGGCGTATTCGCAATCAGTTAATTTGCTCATACAAAAAGAGCACGTGTTGTATGGAATTAAATTGCATTCTTCCTATGTACATAATTACACAGCGTTTTAGATCGAATGGGAAATGTCAGTGAAACCGTCATGTTTCCCGTGCTTTCAAAGGCAGATCTTGACTAGTTTGTTTATTAAAACTCTCAATATAAGATATTCGTGGAGACAACGAATGTGCGGTTTTGACTGCGTAACAAATACATTTAAGATATTTTGTATAAGGAAGACATAAACTTCGATTATTCTAGCCTGGCCAGCATGTAAGAATTTGTAGCGGATGAAATGCCCACATAAATTTCTCGTTGCCGTAAACGTGTGAACTCGCCGACAGAGGCACCAACGCGTGTGGAGATTGTTGCAGTTTAGTCTTGAGAGGCATAAGTATGTACTCATGTTGCCAGGCATCTCAGTGTATGGGAGTTTACCTTGTCTGACAGGCAAAACCGCTCTCCATCATAGGTCAGAATAATGACCTTAGTCTGCGAGAAGACAGCATGAGTCACTTGCTTTATGTATCAGGTCGAATGGTGCCATAAATTACAAAAATAGTTGACGGCACCATCATCAATCTCATGCTAATAGGTTTGGGCTAGTCGTTGCCTGTTGCGAGGACTTTCTTAAGTGTAGACAGGTAGATTTTCTCCCTAACGTAGCGAACTAAAAGGTATTTGGGTTACATTGCGTGTTTTAACGCTCCATACCATTACACAGCTAACTCGTCAATAAGTATACACATATATATGCATTTATATATGCGTATATGTTGAAATCAGTTACGTTCTTTAGGAAAGAACTCCCTAATAACGCCGAGGGTTTCTTGAAGCCATGCGCTCCGATGAGTCATCCATCAACAGGCATATCAAGTTAGATGCCGCGTACAGTAATCTCAGAGAAAAGTGTAAGAGACGAAAACCGATCAACACGGACTGACACATACGGCGGCAGCTTACTGACTGAGACACCACATGAGTATTGATATTGTAGCAAGTTTAAAATTTTAATCGTTTTCTGCAAACTTATTCTTTAAGCAGTGTTTTCCCGGGATAAATTTGAACAAGGCGAAGGCGGCAAAGCATGCAGAATTTAATGACGTCATAAATTTCGAGACCGCTCATTCAGCTGCACACGGTCATTGCATGGTTATATTACAAGGCAAAACTGTTCAATCAACGATCGACCTAGAGAGCTAAAACGTGATAGGTAGCCTGAAGCAGGGTCTAGTATGCGGGTGCGGGTCGATCATTGATTGAACAGTTTTGCCTTGTAATATAACCATGCAATGACCGTGTGCAGCTGAATCAGAGGTCTCGAAATTTATGACGTCATTAAATTCTGCATGCTTTGTCGCCTTCGCCTTGTTCAAACTTACTCTAGTCGAAAATTTACTGAATAAAGTTTTGTCTTATTCTCAAAGATCGTACTGGATTTCGAATTATATTTTTTGGGCTACCTGCGTTCCAATTCATTCATTTACGTATATACAGTTAGTGAACTAACTCATGAAAGGTGTCGAAATTTACGAGTGATTGCCAATCATTCGCAAACCGACACCATTTCAGTAGTTTACTGTCTATGTTAATTAAGTACAAGTTTAAAAGAATTAAAAATATAAATAACGAATAGTAATATTGTTTTAGTGAAGTTTACATCTAAATATAATTAAATAAGTAGTCTAAAATTTAATATGACGGATTGGAATCTACCTATATTCTTAGTGTAGCTTTCAAAACACTTTCAGTGAGGGGTGTTATTTTTGGCGCACATGAAGTAAATGGTTTCAACAAGAGAAGCTGGAATTTGCTTGATTTCACCGATTGGGACGTAGAAGGAACAAAATCTTTTATAAGGTGACATGCCATGAGGCCGGTCGGTGTCCAATAAATTTTCATACAAATGACAGGCGTGATCCTAAACATACCATTTTGTCTTCATAGAGATAAATTTTCTTCCGTTAAATTAATTAACAGAAGAAGGTGTAGCCGGTACCCACCTCCTTCAGTTGGCCTTCTTCGGAGAAACGAGTCTCGCTGAGTGCGGCGATGTCCACCTTGTAGTGTGCCAGTTTTCGGGCCACTAGCGCTGTCCTCCGTTCCGTCGGTTGCTCCTCGGATTGTCTAGAAGGAAACAAACATTCCAGGCTGCTAGAGTGAGCGGACTCACCCTGCCAGTCTAGGGACAACGAGTGGGGCGACGGGAAGGAGATGGAGAAGAAGATGACGGGGAAGAAGAATAGGCAGAGGAAGAGGAAGAAGAGGTATGATGAGGAGGTGGGCGAGTATTGTTGCTGTTGTTATTGGTATTGTTGTGTTTTCGAGTTTGAATTTTTCGAACATGTTTAGACATCTGCGACCCTGGCTAGCCTGCAGACGGCGTGGTGCCCAGCAATGTTTAGGCCACCTTTTCTAGGCCCTTCCCCTCGTGAGGGCAGGCAGTGCCACCCCTGCATAGGGCTGCCCATGTGCCGTTTGGCGCGGCCAAGCTCCACTTATTGTTCGTAATGGAGAGCGACTCGAATTTGTCGTGAGCCGCGGTTTCCGACGGCGTAGGTGGGAGCGTCAGGCGATGTTGATGTGGGGATCAATCCCGCCACTGGCTGTCCATCGGCGTGCAGAGACGAACCTCGTCACGACTGTGCCGACGCAAGGTTCCATCCGACCTTCCACCCAACGGAATCCGCGAAACCCTGTGCACACGGCACAGCGCACAGGGCCCCCTCACCTGGTTTTGCCCGCCGGTCGAGGCGGTTGCCCGGGGTGTGGCCGCAGAGCAGAGCCCAACTACGTGGAGCCACAGGTGAGAGTTGAGTGCCAGCATGTGGACGCTAGGCGTAGCGCCACCTGCAAGCAAGTGAGCGACCACTACGACCCTCACGTGAACCCACCGCTGACACCCCTACACCCCCAATGGTTAAGAACACACTTATAAACACGCAAGAATGATGGGATCGTTATTTCCAGCTTATAAGTCGGTGTCAACTAACAACCCAATCCTTCCTGGACATAAAATTAGATTCCAGGAGCCTTGGTTATCAAATGCTTTTGAAATCTAACGCTCAACAATTAGTGCGTCATATTGTCACAGGATCGAAAGCCATAAAATCAGTGTGCTTCTGCGTCCACAGGGTTACACATTACGCAATCGTCTTCGTTTCAGTACCTATTTCTGCACAAGAATGCGAGAGAAGACGGCGCGGATCTACCCTCTCTCGCAGTCCTGTCCGTTGGTGGAATGCTTCACCGCTGGATACGTTCCCAGTACTAGGTACTACTCACCAGAGCGATGTTTGGTGTCAACTACTGGGCGGACTACTGACTTGTTACTTCTAATACGGAAATTCAAACTGAAAATTTCGCAAGTTGACGCAATGCGGGCTAACACCGGCTACAGTAATTATTGGATTAGCAGACATATCCGGACAATTGCCTGTTCTTGGTAATCACATGCATCTCAATTAGAAGCAACAGAATATTCTTGAAGATAAAGACGTTGCTCGGCGACTGTGAGAAAAGCTACTTGGCGCCATCCTTTGGATGTCATCGGTTGTGCTCGCCGAACTTAACCGGAATAGCTGGAGACATTCATGGAAAAATCAGTCATCTGAAGGGAGCAGACCACATGCATGATCTTTGTCAATCGACAATCAGCAGTCAACATCGTGCCATTCATTCAGTACTAAAACCCGTGGCAACAGCACCTGAGATAGGTACGAAAGTATTCAGACTTCTGGGGAGCTTGTATATTGCGCATAACAAAGCGAAATTGGGATTTTCACACACGTTATTGATAAGGCAACGAGGTTTTGTGAAATGTCTGGTGTGACATGAAAGACTCCGTCAACGTTTTGACACATGGACATGTCGCGATAACGATATGACACGAAACCGCAGTAAGTTTAATGCACGTTAAAACCCATTGCAGTCTGACTCTCTATCCTAAGTGGAGGATCAAACCAGCCCGCTAGTTGCCAGCATTCCAAGCCACACTTTTTACCGCAATGTAATAGTTTAATAGCGTGTCAGCTTTATTGTACAGAAGAATGCACATCGACTGTGTGGGGGCAGTCCCCAGAGTCAACCTAATTATCTCTTGCATCTTCTAGGCCTCAGTGCACTTTCCGACCCCATCAGTCAATTAATCCGGTAACTGGGTTTGCATAATGTGTAATTTGCTCCTCCAAATCCTGGATCTCCAGTTCAGTGTGACGGATTGGCAACTGTCCGACCAGGCCTCTACGTCATGTTCATGTGCATAGCCAATGTAGACAGTACTGTTTGCTAGCTTTCTTATTATCGGTGCTGGGGGTCGTGGTGGCGATAAAAGTGGCAACGCTCGAAGGACGAATTTAATAGTACTGGGTAGCGGACGGTTGAAGGATGTCTAGGGTGATTTTGCATGTTGATTTAGCGTTATATTTCCCTGTTATGGAAAGGCTAGTGGCTGAGTAAGCTCATGCTGCAAGTGAATTTGCGTGGACAATATGGATAGTTGAGGCAGTTGTGACGACTCTACGTCGATTTCATGTTACTTGGTATTTGAATTTAATGCAATGAATTTACAAGTGACCGATGAGGCCGGTGTGTGATGTTAATGAACGATCACTATGAGGATAGGTTGGGACCCAGTCAACACTGCTGATGATGAAGGAGATGTCTGTTAGGGTTGTGGTTGAAAGGGCGTCGGGTGGGTTCTCACCGTTGGTGGACCCCCAAACGTGCCATGCGGTAGATGCGCAGAACCAAAATAGGGGTCACAGTCAGTTCTGGTTCACCTTATCGGGAATGCTAACATTCTGGGTGCGGTGGCAGACCCGATTGCTGATTCGTATCACCTGATCGGGATTCATACCGCTCCCCAATGTCGTAACTGGTTAAAATACTTGTGGAATCTTCATTGCGGACCAGGGGTGTGGTGGTACGCATATGTACGTGTCCGGCCGTGCAGCCACCTGGGCTCTATCTCGCCTCCGATCTTGACACCGGGCTCCGGAGAGAGAGGATGAGAGGGTATAATATATTTTGTGCACTTTAAACAAATTGAGGTTGAAGTCTTCATGCCTGCTTTCACCATGTCTAAGTCGTCAGTCACGACGATCGAACTGTCGGTAGTGGGCGGAGTGCTAATCGCCGCAGATGTGTTTGTAACAGTGGTGACGTTAATGGTGGGTGACCGCGGGGCAGCTGGAGAGTGCGGGTCGGTATTAATGTTGGTCGAAGTCCTGGGATTTGCGGCAGGGGCGGCGAGGAAGGCGTTTACGGAGGCAGAAACCATGAGCTGTGTCGACGCGGTAATAGGGGGCCCAAGGGCGATCAGTTTTCCTGCCTTCGGCGCAGCCCTTAGGAGAACGTGAGTATCTTAGCAGAACCTACTCACCACGTTGTCGGAGCCGGTTACTGAGGAAAGAGACCTGGGAGCAAACAACTAGCACGCCTTTTAGCGATTAAAGGCATCTTGGTTGTCATAATACGATAATCTATGCCCTGCGAAAGGGAGGCCAGTCTTCTAAATGTCCTTCCTGATGTTGAATACGACTGCAGCATGCGGCTTCTTTTCCTTCAGGCATCTAGAGGAGGCTGTGTTTGGCACCCAACAAATTCGATTGTCCTTGTTCAGATAAACAGGACACAAAGAGTTCCATAATTTTTATGTCGTAGTGAATGAGTTCGCAGCGATTAAAAATACCTGCCTTTTGTGACGGTTTCCCGTTTGATGGTTTAAACCAGGAAGAATATTCCAGAAGGGGGTGTGTAAGAAGTGCCTCTCTGGTTACCCGCAGGGGGGCACTCGGATGAGAATAAAGGCGACTGTCCGTATGTCCACTGTCCACTAACGTTGGTTAGATTGTTAAATTTTTATGGTGCCTTTTCTTGCCTCCCCCTTACGAAGAACTAGCAGTGTTACCTCCATATATGGCGACTCAAGGGATGAATTGTATGTTACGACATTAGCTTGGTAGGAAGGAGACCTAACTTACATTGAATTTCATACGCGATCACCGTCATCATCACGAAGGAATGTTTGGTTTGCGCAGGGACGGAACTGTCGAGTGTAGAGACATACACGCCCGACTCTCTCATCTGATCTAGCCAGTCAACCTGTGATTGTTTTCGAGGTACTCAGCGCCACATTGCGGACATACAGATAATATCTGTATGTTAGTTGTGGATAGATTAGAGGAACCAGCATATACACCATGCGGGTGGAGTGACCAATTAACTATAGCGCAACAGCGTTCCAGAAGGCTCCGTCGTGAGAGGACAGCGTTTTCCAGGCATTTGGCAAGCCAGGAGGCTTAGTTCATCGTGCTAGTTTGGAGTAGAGTAAAATTGTTTATAGTGAAGGATGCTTTGAAATCACGTGAGAACGTAGTCTGCAAAGTCAACCTCAGTCTCTGTCCCTCACTCAGCTTTCCTATGCACCGGTCAGATGTCCAAGTCGACAAGGCATCTGGTCCTATCACAGGGCACAAGTGACCGACAGGGCATGAAGCCTGCACCCAGACATCTCACTACGTCCATCACGTGTAACATTTGTCACCGGATGTCTGGACGTTGTGCAGCCTGTTTTACGCGGATCGTGCCCTGATCTGGCAACCGTGCTGATTTCGCGTATGACATAACGCTAGTTCCCAATTGTTCTGAGTGATAAAAGACGTCAGGTGGCTATTTCCAAAGGTATATTGGTCATCTTTTTGGTGGTTCTTAGTCGTTTGTACAACTTGGGAGTTGCGATTTTATATCCTTGCGAAGAATAAACTCATGAACTCGACCTATCGCCAAAAATACTTGTGGTTTTTGGGTCATAATATCGCTCCTCACAATAGTTAAGTATATTCTTTCGAAAATGTGTGGAATTGCATGAATCGTGCGAAGAACATCAATGCCATATATGTGGTCCTCGCAGCTTAGTTCAAAGATGGCGTAGCCAGAGGCGTCCAGATATGTAAAACTTATCGGCTCCGAATTCCTACTGGTCAAGTCGTCGAAGGGATCAGAACTGAAGATGTAAACCTAGAAGTCAAACAAAATTTCATAAGTGAATCAGCAGAATGAAAATTATGTTCATCCATACGAAATAAAACAAAAGTTAACAGCAGAGTAATTCACATGACCATGCACACTAAGAAGATGTTTAAAAGTAGTGGGTCATCTCCAACGAGCTCAAAAACTCTTGTCTCCTAATACAAGTCCGTATGTTTTAGGAACACCTCGGATGTCGAATTTTAACAGACATTTTATTTTTCCCAGTTATGTCACAAGGCAGCACTTCGAACTAGTGGGTCCGCCACTTCGATTCAGTCTAGGATTCGGCGAAAGCCACAGACAGCCACTTCCCTTGAGAAACTGTTTGTCAAATGAACTTAAACACATTGGCGGATTTAATGAGCTAATGTCAATAATGCCAAAAAATCCCTAGCTGGCGTTTTCCGTTAAATGCTGGCAGAAATGATAAGTAACGTTTTTAAATGGGAGGCGTTACTTGCGTGAGGTTGTGATAACAATTATCGTACAACGTAATCCCAAAATATGTCTGTCACAACAGGATACGGGCTTTTAAATATGTGTTATTGTCGCAGGCAACAAATTCACACTCGCTACAAAATGACCATTTAAGTAGTCCTAATACTTCGCTTCGATTACGAATGATGTTATAAATTCAAAAATATTTTATAAACAATATGAGCAACATTTTATCCATAACTTTCAGTTAGTTGTTAATTGTATCTTTTCGAAGAAAGGGTAACATTTGGTTTTAGAACAGTTGCTATCTATACGATTTTCAAGATCGCTAAATGTCCATTTATAAACTTTAGCGTCTGTGCGTTTGCAGTGGAGGCTTATGAAGTTAAAATAATTATAATCTTCATCCATGGCAAAATTATATGAGTCCTATCTGATATCGTCTTACTAACATTAACAAACGGGTGATGCACCTTGAGTGAAAAGCCTACGTCGTGTGGTGTGTAACACTATCGCGCGTGCAACTGTAGTTCAGGCCTAAAATTTTTTTGGAATCGAAACACCTTGTCAAAACTTAACTATAGCCTCTCGTCAAGCATGAAATTTGATGGGAACATAATTTTTATTAAGTATAAATGCTCAACTATGCTTTCTAATAGATATATTGAAGAACCGATATTTTTGAGCGACTGAAATAACTTGGAATTTTTTTTCGCGCTATTTAAGATGACAACCCGAACTAAGTAATCCGTGCGAGTCAAGAAGTCAATTTTTAAATTCGATTGACATTTTTTACATGAGCCAACTATTGTATGTTATGAGATAGGACTTACAGGTTGTGAAAAAGTCAGAGTGATTCGTTGAAATGTAGCGTTGCAATAGACGTGGTATTTGTTTGTTGAGCCGAACATACGAATACGACATTCAGTGGTACGTCCAGTTCCGAAGAATCTGATGTTGCATTTCCAGTTTTCAAATGCAATATAGGAGGCAGGTATTTCAATAGTAGTCAGTCTGCTTAACAAATAATCAAAGGTATTGGCAAGATGCGCTTCAGAACGGACCGCAGCACATTTCGGGATTTGCCGGAATTGCCGTTGTCCCAACGCTGCAAGATATTTCAATTCATTTTTGATGTTTTTGAAGCAATTTAACCTGCTCAACTTAAGTCTGAAAAACCCTTACGATTGAGCTGGCTGATGCAAACTAAACAATGATCTCACATACTGAGCTAAAACAAAAAGCTCAGCAAGTTTTAACCCCTATTTTGGAATTACAACTTTATTTTATTGGAGACACTTTAAGTCCAGGTAATTTATATTGCTTTATATTTCTCTAAAATTATATGAAATACCTAATTTTCGGCTACAAATGATTTTTGTCAAATTATATTCTGAAGTTTGATATGCAAGCAAGGGGTATTAGTGTACCAGCAAAGTCTACAAATTGATAGAGGATGAACGAAGTAATAAACACCGCTTTCCACATTGCCCAAGCTGTAAACTCGTAGTGCTCATAACTTATTGAACTTAAATAAAGTTAGACAATAAGCTTAGTCACGCCGATGGGCTGGACTGGCACATGCGACTGTAGTTTCAGGGATCTGCCAATGAATCCACGGGACAGCCCCGTTCTTATCAAGGCTTCAGCTGATTTAAATCATCTAAAACACACAAGCGGGAAATCGACGAAGCTTTTTAAATGGCACGCCATCTCGTTGACGACAATGACAGTGGGTGATCTTTAATTGATCATAATGCAAAATACGTTCAATAAGTCAATGTAGTGTTTAGTGCAGGCAAAGTATCTTAAAGCGTCCACGAAAGCCATTGCTTAAGAAATACATTTCCACTGTTATTTGAAAAAAAATTAATTCAATTCTAATTTATTAAACCAACGCCATGACTGTTCACATCTTATGAATACTTTCAAAAAGAACTAGGTCTTCTTTATTGGAGGGACATTAGGCAGACAAAAATAGGGTGACCAGGTTGAGAGTGACAAGGGTGTATGGGCTGGTAGGCATCGTCAGTCACTGCGTCCGAGACCGCCTCCGGCCGTGCGGATACGGTGTTTTCACCTGCTCTTTAGCGTCGTTAGCCAACTCGCCCGAGACCGCCATTGGTATTACGGATTCTGCGTAGTCACTGTTACCAGGAAAGTAAGGAAGCATAGAGTGCAACAGTCTGCCCTGCAAGTCAACTATCATCACTAGGTCACCCACGCACAAGTCCCCGTTATACACCAATCAAGCTATAGAGGTTGGCGATGGTCGAAATGCCACTTCAAGAGGGGAAGGAATTTACTCAGTCTTTACATTTGTACTTATGGGCATGTGTGAAAACCTCGATTTATTACAATTATGCGTTTTTAAGGCCACCCACAAAATACGCAAACTGACAAGCATATGTGGCAATGTTCTATGCGCAGAAAACGCATGTAGGTCTGTCGGAATTTGATCTGTAAAATCCAGCGCAGTCTAACAACTACAACCCATCAATATTTAACAAGAAAATGCATAAAGAGCATACAGCAATGCCAATTTGCACAAAAATCAGAGCAAAACAATATGATGCTGCTCAATGCCCACAGACTAATGAAAATGGTAACTTAAAAACGCTACATAAGACGGAACGAGGAAATTGAACACGCAAAGAAAGTGACAGAATGGAAGGAACGGGGGATTAAGAAGGCAAATTAAGTACGATGGCGCGGTCTAGCTCCTTGTATATGCGGTCATTCTCCTGTCGTAGCTCGGCTGTTCGCGAGTAGTGCAAAGTGCGAGTTTTTCGTGCCCGCACAAGTAATCGGAAGGGTGTCTAGGAATAAACAGAATGACCGCTATCTAGATGTTTCATGAAACAAGAACGAGGGGTTTTACTTGTTGGTTTACGAAGCCGTTTCCGTCGATACTCTACTGACTTTGCTGGAAAATTTCCTTTGCATTTGCCTGATGTAATGCAATACGAAAGTACTTTTCTGGGTAGGAACAACTAGAAATCTACGCTATCCGAAAGCAGCTAAGATATGATGGCCTACTAAAACATCTAGACCAGGTGGTCAAACACAGCTAGACGTGTTCATACCCCGTTCATTCTCTTAAGGCACCTTCTTTTCGTGTTACCTTTGCTCGTTTTCTATTCTATGTTGCGTGTACAAGTTACCATTTTCATTAATTAATTTGTGTACATTAACTAAAAATTCTTGCCGTTTTGCGTTGATTTGCTGTGCAAATTTGAATTTCCGTAAACGGTTTTTTGTTATCCATCTAGTAGAATAACCTTCAGCGGTTCATAAGTTGTAGCGAATGCCAGATACCTGGTAGCCATCAGCATACAACGGGAGAAAGCCGGCTTAGGCCAGTACCTAGACGGCATGGTCAAACTCAACTTGCCTTGTTAATCCTGTGTTCTTTCCATTTCCACGCATGCTTTTGTGTGTTGATTTTATTCCTTTTTCTATCGTACATTGTGTAACCGCGTTTACTGATTAGTCTGCGTGCATTAGGCAATGCTATTATTGTTTTAATTTGAGTTTCTTTTAAATTTCGAATTGCCGTTTGTTGCTTATATGTTATCCCTATTGTGAAATGAGGAGCTGCGGTCGGTAATTTGTTACGAAATCTGTTTATGCCAATACATTTTAAATCTACACCGTAGAAAATGCTTCGAATTATGAGTCATAGCAAAAGCGGATGCAAGGCATCCATTTGAGTTCTGCCAGAGGGCCCATTCCTCACGCCGACATATTTCAATATTCATTTCGTGATCTTTGTTGCGTCTTGCAACCTCCCGTTTAACAAATAACTTACTTTTCTGCTCACATATTCGCCGATACGCCAATTCCACGCTTTGCTATTTTATCTATTACGATCTCATAATTTCAGACGATTCAGCAATCTCTGGTCACCTGCGTACCATGTTCCTCTTGTCAACAACTCTTGCAGTCAAGGCTGGCCATTGCATGCGTATAAGAGTCCGTTGATCGTCTTTGGTGGTCAGATGTCTTCTACCGTTCGTGCGTTATCTTCAGCATGACACTTTATTTCAAAATAATACATGAAACATTAATAGAGACAACACTGCGAATCCCAAGCTGACCAAATTTGGTGCTACACATGAGGTATTTTTTTAAGAACCAGTACAGTCCGCGAAGTCGAGTAGAGCCAAGGTCAAAGACGCTATTCTTCTTATTGTGAATAGGCCTACAGCAGCCGGTCCTGTTCCCCTTTTTACTCCGGCTCCGTTGCGTCTAACGATGGCTGTGACAGCTATTGACACACGGTCACCCCCGCCGTCTAACACTAGGACACCTCGCATCCAACAGCAGTAAATCATGGCTAACCTCACAAACTTTAATCACCTCACGCTCGCTGAACACTCTGACTTGAGGCCTTTTGAGCATGCGCCCCCTATTCCTCCCCTAATTTGTCCAATCACACGACAAACAGTAAGCCAGTAAACCCTCCTGCTGACCCAGACACTCCTCCCGCGTAAACAACACACCGCGACCGACACTCTCCGTGGACGGACGCTTATCTCTGTCGCAAGCAAACCGCCAACTTACGGCAACCTGCCCTGTGTATGGAATAAACTTGTCCTCAAAGCTCCCTTATTTATGATATTAGACGAAACTAACTTATTGTGCGTGGTTTATGTTGATCTCACATCCTTGACCGCCACAAATTGGTGACCCCGAATTTCCGAATACTGGAATACCGCAAACATTTCCTTCACAGCAACAATCTTCTGGCGACCTACAGCGAGATGTTCCAAGACCAGAAGTCACTCATCAAACCAAATTCTCAAGGAGCTAACGTACGCTTGGATCGGCTCGAGGCGATATTAATGCGCCTGAAAGCCCACCTCACTGCAGTTACCACTGACGGCCCGCGACGAACACCACAACGTCGGCGTACTACCTCCGTTTCCCACACCTGCCGTCCACGAAGTCCAAGTAGCGCCTACTGGTATCACCAGCAATTTGGAGGAGCAGCTCGACAATGTCTCCAGCCAGGCTCTTTCAATGTATTTCTACCGGTCTCAGGGTGACGACCTCACCCGACAGTAGAGGCCACTGCAGCTGGAAATGTTGCCAATCTTCACACTCACCGTCTGTTTCGCTGGGACCGTATAGTTGGCGCCAAATTCTTTGTCGAATCGGGTGCCGAGGCTTGCGTGGGTCCACCAACTCCGGCCGAACGCAAATCCGCAGTACTTTTTGTCTAACAGCTGCCAAAAACTCCAGCATCGCCACCTTTGCACGGCGCTCCATCACACTTGATGTGGGCTTTCGTCGGATTGTCCGATTGGTTTTCATTATTGCCGACGTTTTCGTCGTTCTCATAGATGCCGACGTATTAGCTCACTTCAATCTTCTAGTAGATTTGAGGAGTCGCCGACTGGTCGACTGCATCGCCAACCTTCATGCCCGTTGCCAATCCCATGTGAGCCCCTGCGCCACCCCTCTCACTTTTATGCCTGTATCTGACTGTCCTTTCTGCTCACTCTTCGGGCAGCCCCCCGGCCTGAACAACCCCCATTTCGAGAAGTGGACATCAAACACACAGTCACCAACCACATTTCCAATACCGGACCTCCGAAATCTTGCCGACCACGTCGTCTTGCCCCGGAACGTTTGAAGATTGTCAGGGCAGAGTTCGAACACGTGCTTGAGCTCGGCATCATCCGACAGTCCGACAGCTGCTGAGCATCACCTCTCCATCTTGTCACAAAGAAGAGAGACGGCTGCGACCGTGTGGTGACTATTGGGCGTTGAACTCAGTGACGGTCCCCGACCAATATCCCGTCGCGCACATACACGACATCACTCTTTCGCTGCATGGTAAACGGATATTCTCCAAGATTGACCTTGTTCGTGCATACCACCAAATCCCATTCGAGGCAAGGGATGTGCCGAAAGGTGCAGTGACCACTCCCTTTGGGTTATTCAAATTCACTTGTATGCCCTTTGGACTAAGGAATGCCACCCAAACCTTTCAGCGATGCATTGATCAGGTTCAGCGCGGTCTCGACTACCTCTACGCTCCTTTCATGATTTGCTAGTGGCCAGCTCTGACGATGCGAACTAGATATTCATCTTCGACAACTCTTCGAACGGCTCGACTCCTTCAGCGTTGTAATAAATGCTGATAAATGAGAGTTTGGAGTTCCCAGCCAAATCTTCCTGGGTCAGGAAGTGAATTCTGATAAGATAACGCCAGTTCATAGAAGATTTTGGCCACATCAACATTCTCCGTTCCAACAGCCATCAATCAACTACGCCGCTTCTTGGGGATGATGAACAACTATCACCGTTTTATTCCCCATGGTGCCACCATACTGCAGTCAATCAGCAGCGTTGAAGAAGAAGGCACGATAGCTGGGACGTGTATTTTAGCCTGAATTATCGGATTCCTCCTAGAACCCATCATCAGAGACAAATGCAGATACGGGTGGTTCATGCACAATGGGCTGCAGTATTTAAAGGATACAGTCGCCGTGCTACCGCAAATCTATAAATATAAACGGCTCCCCCCTTCTGCAGGGATCGTTGAGTTGGTGTGCTGACTGTTTGATGGCCGGCATTCGCGTGGTATATTGCTGCAATTTCATCACGTGTGTTGGATGTTGGTGAGATGACTGGTCAACCACCGGACGCACCGACCCCGTTGTTGGGAAAAGAGTTCACCTCTGTCCTCCCCGCATGGCTTGTTACTCCGCCTAGGCTAAGTTTTAGCACGCGTATGGAGTCGGAAGATCGTTGCACTTGTTAATGGACTGGGGTCAAGAAAACCATTGATTCAAGTAGCCCCCGGTTCACGCGGCAGTCGCCTCATGCGAGAAATTCGGCCTCATCGAATTTGAATTTGTCACCGGATCTCGTCGAATGAGCCGCAACTTGAGAGCTGACGTCATTTCTGCGCACCGCTGCCCCGTGTTCGGTCATTCTCGTTCGGAGCTGTCGTCCGATTTCTCCGACATATTTGCTTCGCCCGCAACTGCACCAGATCCCATAAACGACTCCAGACTTTTCTAGCCGTGGCAGCGGATCTTTCGGTTTTATTACCTGACGCCCGATGGTTACCACCTGTCTGTGTGCAACTCCAACCTTAAGTGATGCGAGACGGCGGCCGACAGCTTCCGAAACACTCTTGACATATGGAAGCGCCCGCCAAGATTTGGTGTCCGTGCGGTTAGGCCTTTCGTCCCTTTTGCGTATGCACCGGTTCACAAAGTTTCGCGGGTAGCCCCTGACTTTGAAGACCCGTCGGCGCTATTGTTATTTGGCAATCTTATATTTCGGCTCATTGCAGTGCGTTTCGAAAAGCCGATAGAGCGTCCTTACTCAACTGCGTTTGTGGCTGATTGGACAGTTTCTGTTGAAGTTCAGCACTTGCATCGTATTTGTTGCTTTCCTGAACACTTTGGTTTTTAGTTCACCACAATCTTTGCGGCATACGAGGACATCCAGGAAGGCCAGCTGGCTGTTCTCTTCCTCCTCCATCGTAATTTTATTGTCCGTGAAGACGGCGCTGAGATGTTCTTTGAATGTCAGCACCTTATCTCGTTTGATGACGACGAAGGTATCATCCAAAAACCGGACCCAGAACATAGGTCTGTGGTGTTGGAAGACCAGCGACTCTAATCTTTGCAGGACCGCCTCGGTGATGAATCACGAAATCGGCGAACCCATTGGTGTGTCCTTCATCTGTTCGTAGATTGTCCCGTCGAACGTGAAGTACGTCCTGAAACAGAATTTCAGGCGATGAAGGACTTGGGCGCGTCCAAGCGATTCTCCGTTTCATCGTATTTGCTTTGTAGAAGCAGCTCGATTGTTTCGATCGCCAGGTCCTAGGCAATAGAAGTAAAAAGGGATGTAACATCAAAAGATACCATGACCTCATTTGGATGGAGGCTTACCCCTTTGAGTTTCTCCAGGAATTCTGCTGACGAAGAGACCGTGGTGTCTGACTAAGCGGTCGAGAACTTGAAATGCTGGAACAGCCACTTATCCAGTCTGTACGTTGGGGTCCCTTTGAGCGACACGATGCGCCGGGGAGGAGCGCCGTCTTGTGCACCTTAGGAACCTCATTGAAACGGGTCAAAACCGTATCTTGGGGTCTCGCCATGCGTCTGTCGGTCGTTGCTATTGCACCTGAGTTCTCCAAGGCCAGCAACGTAGCATTAATTTCGCGTGTCAGCGCTTTTAAAGGGTTCGTTTCACATGGGATATAGAACTGTTGGTCCTCCGACAAACCCTTGGCTTTTTGAAGGTAGTCTGTTCTGTCCAATACAACTCTGGCGTGCCCTTTGTCCGCTGGCACAATGACCAAGTCTGTCTGTTTTGAGTTTGAGCGCATCACGCTCGACCCTGGAAAGCACTTCCCGCGGCCTGTGGGCCATCAGGAGATACGACACTTGGTGACGGATCAGGTTGTTAGTCTCTTCCTTTGCCTAAATCTGACAGAGTATTGATTCCACTGCTGCAATCATGCTAAAAGTTTTGGTGTCAGCCGTGCTATATGAAGCCTCGTGCCGTATATCCTGCATTTGATTCTTCGTCAGCTCCTTTGACGACAGGTCTTGCACCAGTTTGTCGTTTCTGGGCGGCATTAGATTGGGCAGCTTTCGGAATTTGTTCTCCAGTGCTGCGTCGCGTATCACTCTCTGTTCGCGGGCTTGTTCAGTCACCCTCTGCAGGAGCAGATTTGTACCGATCTCGCCCATGAACTCACAGCATCTGGTCTTTTCTTGCTCAATCCTCTGACGGTACTTGCGAAGTCTCGCGTGGCCTCTTGAAGGAGCATTAAGATCATCCTTCTGCCATGTTGAAATACTGCCCTTCTTGGCAAATCCGTGTTAACCGGGAGCTTGTATGAAACATATTTCGGTAACACATTATCGTCAAGACACCTGTGCAGAAACCAGGTCTGCGAATACGTGGATGCCTCCCAATGGACAAGGGTTTCCCATCGCCGGGTAGGTCGGAGCGCATCGCGCCCAAGTAGATTGCCAATGGAAGCGAAGAGATAAGTCCCAGGAATTAGTCTTGAAGAAAGGACACGGTCGCTGGGAGAAGAGATTGTTTAGCCTGATCTTTCGGATTTCTGCTCGAACCCATTATCAGAGACAAATGCAGATACGGGTGGTTCAAGCACAATGGGCTGCAGTATTTAAAGGATACAGTCGCCATGCTACCGCATTCCTTTGAACATTACCGACTCCCCCCTTCTCCAGGGATCGTTGACTTGGTGTGCGATTTGCTTGATGGCCGACACTCTTATTGTTAATTGTTACAATTTCATCACGTGTGCTGGATGTTGGTGAGATGATTGGTCAACCATCTGACGCACCGACTCTGGTGTTGGGAAAAGTGTTCACCTGTCCGCTCCCCATGTGGTCAATTGTCCCTCAAGGCAAAGTCTCAGCACCGAGGATGGAAGAGGAGGGCCACTGCACTTGTTAATGGACTGGGGTCCAGTAAACCATGTACTAAGCAGGATACCAGCATTCAAAAACATATTTTCTGCCGCCTATAAAAGCAACGCCATGCGATTTCTTCTGAGTTCGCCATAACGCTCTGCGGCGACCACCCCAGCCAACCTTTGGCGGGCCGTATAGAGTCCTTCGTCGATCTTAAAAAGATTTTGTCGCCGATCGAACGGAAGGCAACGTGCCCTGTGTATAGAATAAACTAGTTCTCACAGCTCCCTTATTTAGGAAATTAGACGAAAGGAACTTATTGTGCGTGGTTTAAGTTCATCTCACATCCTTGACGGCCACAGGCCTACAAGCGGAAATAAGAGCAGAGCGGAAATCTAAGACCCAGCATATATGTCAGAGTGCTGCCGATGTTAACTTGTCGACAAATTGATGTAGTGATCTTCGTCAACTTTGACGAGGAAGCACGATTTCGTCCTTTACGACCAATTCTCTTACTGCATACCCTGCCTGTTGTGTAGGTTTCCAGATTACCTCAGGGACTAAAACATGTTGTCACGAGGCAACTGATGCCATAACATGCTTGTAGACATCGCATTGGCCAGGTTAATGAATTATCCAAAAACGAATTGCCGTATCATCCCGCCTATAGAGTAGGAGGCCTAGTTTATGGAATGTATGCCGAAATTCCTAAATGCGTTATTGTTGCGAAAAGATTATTAAAGTAAAATTGTAAAAGTAGTCGGCCTGCAACATAATTCTATTGTATATCAGTTATCGCAGGATACCAGCTTTCGAATGAACTTCGAATCGGCTACATTCCAAAAACACCACTCTGTGAAAATTACTACGTATTTAGCATTAATTTTCTCATTGATTGTCGATGTCCCTAAAGGTCCAGTTACATTTCATGGAAATTATGCATAAAATATTTATTCCTCCACTCATTCGGTCTAAATTTGCGTCTTCGACTGATAGTTTCCTCGAAAGAGGGACATAATTCTGTAATAAAAAGTTTCTTATTGTTGTCTTTAAAATACCATGAGATGGACGGTCATAAATCGTCACGTCTCTGCATTAACCAATGAGGCTTGACAAGTTAACAATATAAATCTAATTCACTACTAAAGTTTATGAACCCCAAATAGTCCCCCTTTATTACCGTAGAGAAATGTGTGGTTTTCCGAACGCGGACAATAGACGGCTTGTAGTTTGGAAACCCTGAATCTATGGGTACCGGTAGAGGGGGTTCAAAATTATTAAGGAATCGGAAAAGTCTTTAAAAATCAAATTATACCCTTCCTTCGAGTTTAAAGATGGAATATGATGTAACTGTCTACCGAATTAGCAAAAGAATGAATATGTTTATGCATGTTTTCCATGAAATATAATTAAAATTTTATGCGTATCGAAAATCATTGTGAAAACATCATGCTACCTAAGTAGTCATTTTTATAGAGTTTATTTTTTCATGAAGCTCAAAAGAAATGCATTCGAAAACTGGCATCCTGATGAAACCGAAAAATAATAGAATTATGTTGCAGGCTGACTAGTTTTACAACCCTACTTAATTAATCTTTTAGAAACGAAAACGCATTTCGGAATTTCGGCTGAAATTCCATGAGTAAGCCCAACTACTGTACGTGTGTTGGCTCGAGCAAAAATCCAAACTTTTCGAATGATCGGGCGTAGCTTGTATCGGGTTTCTCACAAAAACCACACGGGATCTTCATACGCTTTTTGGACAAAGTTTGGATTTTTGCTGGAGCCAACACAGGTACAGGAAGTGGGCTAACTCATGAAATGTCAGCCGAAATTATGAAATTCGTTCTCCTTTTTAGAAGATTAATGAAGTAGGGTTGTAAAACTAGTCAGCCTGCAACATAATTCTACAATTTTTCAGTTTCCGCAGGATGCCAGTTTTCGAATAAATTTCCTTTAAGATACATGAAAAAATAAACTCTGTGAAAATGACTACTTAGGTAGCTGACCAGAAAAGACAACTCTGGTGGCTATAGAAATGTTTATGCACGGTGCGACCCATTTCTGCATGGGGGGAGGATAAGAGGAGGCATCTGTCCAGCAAACATTTTCCCTAAATAAAACTTTCACAGCGATGAGACGCTGGTCCATTTCTAGTCATCGGGAAATATGTCCTAAAACACCTTTTCCGCCAGTTGCCAAGCATAAATGATCAAGATAATGAAAAAGAGGTAGTGAGCCCTCAAGAAAAAATACGCCACCGTTGTCAACATCCGCGTCAAACTTTGACACCCTAACGAGTATGCCGAAGTCGGGCAGGCTGGTCGTACATTAGCGGCTTGGATCAGCGCGTCAGCATAGACAAAGATGTCACGTATAAATTTACCTCGTCCTTATTTTTTATTGTTATCGGGATCTTTGGCGTTTGCGCAACTTATGCTGCCTATGTCCTCTTCTCAATGCACTATTTCATTCATGGAGTTTTGCGATGGCATAATCTTTAATAATTTGAACATTTTTCACCTGCTGAGATTAAAATGCAAGATTTCTAAGTCTACTCTAATTTCAGTCCAAATCAGTTATCTAAACTACTCAAGTTTTTAAGAACTGCCTGCGCCTAACGGACAAATGACGACAGATGAAGCCGGCCGACATGAAATAGGCTAGGTGTAGTCCTCAAGGACGTCAGGGCTAGCACATACCGAAACACAGAAGCATTAGAAATAAATCCTGGCCAACCCCAATCTGAACAGAGTTTTTAATACTAATCCATATGAAATTGGAGGAGAAGGGTCAGGCGAGCATAAATGTGGAATCGAATAGAACGGACCGGTGATATGCAATAATGATTTAAGTTACGAAAAGAAGGAGTTACGACAGAGAGTTGGCCTGTCTAGATGGTGAGATGACACCGACATGCCTACTAAGCAACTGGATGTTGCCAACGACACGCGAGGGTTGAGGGGGAGTACCGACGTAGAAAGAGTGAAAAAGGCCAGACTTAAGACGAGTAAGAGGTAAGGTAGTCAGTGGTAGAGAGAGAGAGAGTGTAATGGGCACCGGACCGTTTTAGCCCACGCACAGTTACGTCATCAACGTCCCATGAACCCTAACTAATTCTCGGGCGTTTCCTAGGTTTTATGGTTTAACTAGTAGTCGACACTTCTTTCAAGGTCATTTGATACTTTAGAGGCAGTTCTGCCTGTGACCGCTGATCCGCAGTTGAAAGCACTAGATGACGGTTCAAGAACTTAAGTAATTTCGTCTGCGTCCTTCATCGTGAGACTAAATCGGTAATCCGCCTAAGCTGAAGAAAACGAACAAGCTTAAATATGGTCCAGCTAGTCGCATCAAATTACCAAAAATTATAATGCAGGGTTGTGTATAGGCTTCCTGAACCGATACCGAACACTTTGGCCCAAAACGACTGGAACTGGGATGAAACCAGTTAGGTGCTCTCAGTAAAAATTTTAAACGCCTAATGCACAATCGCTTTCCAGCAAATCAAGTGCACACCGGCAGCCTTCATAACGTCCAAGCAAGTAGTGGCATTATTTTTCGTAAGTAGAAATGTTCGCTCACACACAATGCAACTTCCCGGAACACTGTAGCAGTATCTTCTGTGTCACTCAGCATAAAGTTATAAAAGGAAGAATCATCATCTGGCCTTAAAAAGATCATCATCAGCCGAATCATACTTGGCGACCTCAGCATTAGTTGCTTAGGAACAGAACGTACACCACGAAAAGACAGTTATAATGCATTCGAAAAACACGCAATAAATTACTAGATCGTTCTTCTTGCATAAAGACACTGTCGAATTCCGATTTCCTAAACGCCAACTAAAATTGAGTTGGAGGTGAAAAACGGGTTAAGGTTGTT
>CACRXP010000230.1:509832-524988 GCA_902702965.1 Spirometra erinaceieuropaei
GTCAGGGATATCTTTGTTAAAGCTGATGGAATACTCGATTTCAGCGTTGAGACCCTTGTCCGAATCGTTGGCAACCACCTGAATGACCACCTTTGGCAGCGTCAGGATATCAGTGCATGTCAAGGTAACTGTGCCCTAAAAGTCAGCATGTCAATTGGTCAAATCAGCAGTTCTTTCCGGCAGTTCAACTTTACGTCCTATTCGTGGGTCGGTTTCAATCAGTCCTCCTGATATCATCTTGTCTTTTGGAAATGGGAGACTATTTCATGTTTGTTTTCCAGGTTTTTTTAAAAAACTAGTGAACTTTCCGTAAGAGACCCCAATATGGATGAGAAGTTTGCATAAACAGAAAGATTTCACTAAGTTTGCTACAGTTCAAGGATGCAATTTGAGAGCTATATTGTAAACTTTAGAAGCAGTATTAGAAAATGCAGAGGCACGATGATTCACGAACGGACGTTTCTCAGTTTCAAAATCTCATAATTATAAACTTTCTTAAGGCCGAATTATACACTTCCATCAAGAACAAATTTGAAGAAGACCTACCTGTTATCCAATGAGTAAAAGAATATATATTTTCACCTATGTTTTCCATGAAATGTATTTGAATTTATAACGGTATCGAAAATCGATGAGAAACATTTACAATACATAAATAGTCATTTTTTACAGAGTGTAGTTTTTGCGAGCGGTCTGAAAGAAGTTCGTTCAAAAGCTGGCGTCCCGCAGCAACTTAAATATCTTTGAATTATGCTGGATGTTGATTAATAGTACAACCCTATTTAAGTAATCTCTTACAGCCGAAAATGCATTTCAGAATTTCGGCAAACATTTCATGAGTTAGCACGCCCACTGTATATGCTTCAATTGCTGAAACGTATTCCGAAATTTGTTCGTATTCCCTTTTGATATTTCACAAAAGAAACACTCCCACACAAACCAAGATTTACGAAAAATTGCAAAACATCTTTCATAGATGGTCAGCATTTGTCCATTAGACTGGGAACGGTAACAATCGGGAGATGGCACCCAAAAAATCCGCCTAACCAAAGCAGCCTGTCTTACGGGACAGGTGGTAATAGGGGTTTTATGGGTGGTGGCTGGTCGGAATGTACGATACAAGCCGGCGGAAAGCTGGTCCGCTTTCCGTTCCGTTATTACAAAATGGGCCGCCAAAGGCAGCATAGTAGTAATCGACGAGTGGAAGGCGTGTAATCGTCTTCCCTCAGAAGGTTATCTGCATTTCTCTGTTAACCACTCAAAGAACTTCAAGGACCCTACCACCGGACGGCACACTAATGCCATTGAGGCATACTGGAGTAGGCTGAAAAGGAAACTCTACGAGGAAGACCCTGTATGTGATCGAGCTCTGTGGGCTCACATAGACGAAGTACAGTATCGTCTTTGTTTTGACCTCAATGCCATGTCTTTGACAGATGCCTGGGAACTGTTCCTGTCCCGTGTTGTGCAGACTTATTCTATTTAAAAGTGATTTTGTTTTGTAATAAACTGCCATAACGCGAATGCATGTAGTATATTCAGGCGTGCGTGTGTAACAATGGGGAAGGTTGGGTAACAACGACCATCGTTCATGTAACCTCCTGCAATGTTCGTTCGGCCAGCCCATGTTAGGCCGTCGGGGAATGTCCAAGTAGTTCGTGATAGTCGGCCTGCAACCGCTGATATAGCCTGCAGGCGTTTCAGTCCACTGTTAAAGGTATTATTTCTAGGTAACGGATTTTTTGGGTGCCATCCCCCGATTGTTACCCAGGCCTGGAGACCCTGGACGCAGTAGGATTGCAATCTACTAGAAAGGTTAGAGAGGCGAACCACAGAACTAGTAAGAGGTCAGAGTACACTGCCTTATCAGACCCGTCTGAATAACCTCAAACTCTATCCTCTGAGTTATAGGCAGTCGCGGGACGATTTGATACAAACTATCCGTATAGTGCATGGCTTGGACTGCCCCCCCCCTGGTGAGACGATTTTTTTCAAATTGCCACGAAAAATAACCTCCGGATACGCCCCTTCGAACTATGTGTTCCCAAAGGAAGATTGGATGTGAGAAAGTATTTTTTCTCAAACCGTGTCGTGGAACCGTGGAATAACCTGCCCAAGGGGATGGAAGCGTCTCCATCTATGGTGACATTTAAATATCGTCTGTACAGAGATCTATTGCACCAACAAGTGGGCTATTTGGCTTTGCAACCAGAAAAACCAATGCGCTATAGGAATCGATGTCTGTATTCACTTGTTGCTTGAACTTCTTCATGTTTTTGCTTATTTTTATTTTTATACTCAAATGGGGAATTCAAAGGCGGAAGCCTATTTTCCTCAAATATACTGACTGACACCGACTAAGAAGGAAACCATTAGCACGTAAAATATGATGGCATAAACGAAATGTTGAGGTTTTTCAAACCAACTATCTTACAATTTATTAGTCTACCAACGTCCGGAAGATGCATTTTTGGAATTCATTTCCCTGTATTTTTTTCTTCAACCTTGCGACTTTAGTCCCTACAACCCTGTGAAGACAACATCAATGACGCTTGACAGTTGGCGAAGAGAACTACAAATATATGGACACCATGCAAAACAGCAGGGCATGAATCGGTCAATATTTAAAAAAGCCTGCTTGATAAATCCAAAGCATTGCCTGCAAGCCAGCTGGCGTCATCTCCCATGGAACCATATTTCGCATGGCTCTGCGAAAGGCTGTTGAGGTGTCAATTAGTAGTACGGCACTCGGAAAAACCCTTGTACGCTTATCACCTTCCGCCCGTGGCCTTCTCCTATTTGAATATTTTCGTTTACATTCTTAAATCTGGAGGTGCATTTGGATGGACACCGAATATGCCAGGCGGGAAACATCTTTGAAACGGTGGATTGGTGTCTGTCGTCAGTGAAATTCCGACAAATGTTCTCCAAACTTGGTTCATTGGACTCATGTGCGATTGTTGGTTTAAAAAGGCACACCGGGTTGGGATAATTCTGCAACCCGCAGCCGTTGGAGTTTAGCAAACATAACAGACCTTGGTGGAATTAAGGAGTTTTAGTCTGTCGCTATATGATAGACTGAAAGCTTTTTGCACTTCAGTGAACTGGAGCACGGACACGTGGTTGAGCGGAACCAGAACACGTAAGTTCTAAACTTCTGTAAGTAGGTTCACCGGAGGTGGACCTGCTTAGCCGTGATTCTTTGTCATTGTTATTTGCTTAACCGCTGCACGAGAGAAGCTTTACGTCGTCGAGGTGTGTAGAGGTTATATTCTGCGCCCTAATGCAGCCAAAACTTTATTCTGGCTAATTATCAGACGGAATCTTAATGGAGCTGAACATGGGAGAAGTGACGGCGTTCCCATCATTGTCTGAAATGTGTACTTGATACGTCCTCAGGGCCATTTACCTGTTGGCAGTTTCCCTTTTATCGCTTAATTTCCCAAAATATTAAAAAGGGCAGTCTAGAATTGTTTCGGTTAAAATGCATATGTACATCAATCTTCCCTAGATTATTATACCTTTTAGGCAGAATCAACTAACTCGCGGGTACTAGACTGCGTGGACAGCCATGAAACGATCACGAAAACCCTAATACTTACACTCTGAAATTAAAACATCCATCAAGTTCTAAATCTGATTAGGACTTGGCAAAAATAAGTTTGTGAAACAATATCACTACCAATCTCTTAAATGGAATATTAGTATTGCTACACAAACACTATCGATAGAGTAATACTCGTTTTGCGCGGGATTCGCACATGAGGCTTAGTGAAACTTCAACCAAAATCTAGCGTGCTACCGTTTATGAATTTGTTAAAAAGGAAGAGGGGCGTTCACCGGGAGGGGTTTATTTGAGGTCCGACGTTTCGAGTAGTTCATTCGTCTACCCATCTTCAGAGACTGGTAAGTCCTGTGCACAGCTCCCCTTATAACGACACCTTTTGTCAAATGCGTGATCCGCCAATGCCGCCTGTGTGGCTGCATCCAACCCGCATGTCACCGTGACCTGAATCGCCCCCTTCGGCCGCGGTGATGACTGACGGCCCCGATTGTCCCGCGCCGTGACTGTCCCCCGCTAAGAAGGTTCGCAAAGTCAGATAGGGGGGAGACAAATTGATGTGGCGGTTGACAGAGCGGTCGGTGGACATCCAGGCTTCTTGCACTTGCCTTGCTGTGTGATCGCCGCCCCGGCCCACAATCTCAACGACAAATTTCGTGACGGCTTTTCAACTGCAACCCGTCTCTGCATAACATAGGTAACGAATGAACGCGCACAGCAGTATGAATTTGTACAGAATGGCAGTGCATAGGAGCAAGGTCAAAGTTCAAAATAATCAATAGTCAGCTAAGACGTCCACATAAGCATCAAAAAGGAAAAAAGGAAGACGAAATGTTAACAACAAATCACAGTCAGAGGAAAATAGAGGCGTGAGATTACCAGGGCAATTGCAGATTGATCACATGATCTAACTGCTTGCACAGGTCTGGTTTCTCCCTCCGTATGTAGGCTGCTTCCAAATAACGCAAGGTTCGAGTTGTACGTGCTCGGACAAGTACTCGAAAGGATGCTTTAGGGTCGACAACATGACCGCTATCTAACAGGTGTTTCGTTATAGACGAACGGGGGGTTCTATTTTCCTGTTTGAAAAGCCAATTAGGCAAATGCTCAGCGGCCCTGGCCGCCAATTGCCTTTGCGTTCGCCCAATGTACTTGCATCCGCAAGTGCATGTGAATTCATACACACAATTGGGGGTGGCGTGCATTGGCAAGGCATCCTTTGCCCGGTTAATTGGAAGGCTATTTGTGGAACTGATGAAGATAAGCTCTGCTGCGTTGTACGTTCTTTCTATAGCGCATCGCAAGCGTCGTTTGATTGTGTTTGAGACGTTGTCACCCTTAAAAGGTAGACATATTATAACGGGCTTCTTCGGAACGGACTGTTCCGTCAAATTTGGCCGTAAATGGTTGCTGTACTTCTGAATGAAGCGTGCAGGATAACCACGATTAAGTAAGGCTTCTTTGATACGGGCAGTTTCTGTATCTATGGTCTCCTTGGAGCAAATATTTCTCGCTCTTTGAAAAAGAGTATGTACAAGATTACGCTTCCACTGTATTGGCGCAAAGCAGCCTACATACGGAGGGAGAAACCAGACCTGTGCAAGCAGTTAGATCATGTGATCAATCTGCAATTGCCCTGGTAATCTCACGCCTCTATTTTCCTCTGACTGTGATTTGTTGTTAACATTTCGTCTTCCTTTTTTCCTTTTTGATGCTTATGTGGACGTCTTAGCTGACTATTGATTATTTTGAACTTTGACCTTGCTCCTATGCACTGCCATTCTGTACAAATTCATACTGCTGTGCGCGTTCATTCGTTACCTATGTTATGCAGAGACGGGTTGCAGTTGAAAAGCCGTCACGAAATTTGTTGGCCCCAATAAATTCTGCTTTACATGCTTGTTTTCAATTCATACCGGGGAAAAAATGCTTCAAAAATCTCAACGACGTCAAAGTTGGAGGTGTCCCATTTGCGCG
Organism: Spirometra erinaceieuropaei; assembly: GCA_902702965.1. NCBI lineage: Eukaryota > Metazoa > Platyhelminthes > Cestoda > Diphyllobothriidea > Diphyllobothriidae > Spirometra > Spirometra erinaceieuropaei. Next base: position 515,372 of record CACRXP010000230.1, read on the forward strand.
GCATGGGTTGCTACCTCCGACTTTGGGTCCTACATTCGCACGGCTAACTTATGCTCGTGCATTCGCGTTTGCAGCCGTCGGCCGGTTTCCCCAACGTAGTTGCACCTTCCGCAGCTGCATTGAAGTCGGTAGACAACGGCCGACATCTTCTGCTTAGGGATCGGATCTTTTGGCCGCATCACTTGCCGGCGGATTGTTGAGTCAGGCCTGTGGGCAACACCTATTCCGAGTGGCGCGAGTGCTCGAGCCACGGCTTTGGAGACCCCCTTGATGTACGGAATGCTCCGCCAGGAGTTTGACTGACTATGCTCTTCGTTCCGTTTCTTTGGCTGCCTTCGGCTCCGTTCAATGAATGCCCGCGGATAGTACCTTTGTATTGGTTAGTAAATCGTATCCGGTCATGTTCAAATGCATAATACGGGCGTTTTCACGCATATTGGGCATCCAGGACTTATTTATCCCCTGACCCTTAGTCTGCCCACTGATTATCACTGCGACAGATGATTAACCTGGGCTTTGGCCAATCACTTGCACGTATCTTGTGCAGATTGAAATGGAGCGAACAAACCACAAAATAATGCTTACAGCGCCACTGGAGAAGACTATGAAGGAGCCATTCCGTGGATGGCCAAAGGCTTTTCCACCAAAAACTGCGAAAATCTGTCCTTAACTGAACTTACTCGAAAAACTCCAGCCCCCCTCCCCCACCCGCCCCCCAATGGAGAACGCTGTGAGTGAAATTGAATAAAATGGCGACGCATTTGCCCGCGTCTATCGTGCAACGTAGAGTTTCCATGCACTCCCAGCTGCGGCTGTGGGTGCACGCGGCACACCTAAGACGGAGGTTTCAACGTCAGGTTAGTCACCGCACCTGCATTCATCACCACCTACCTGACAGACCAGCACGGGCTGGCCATGCATGCGAATGGGAATAAGGAGTGAGGCCGATACTGAGGATTGTATTCTCAGGGAAAATCATTGCATTCTACATCTGAGGCTTTTGGACCTGTACAGACCTGTTAGAATTCGTAGCATAGAAAGTCACAAACCGGTGGAATAACTTGGTGCTGCTAAGCTAGTCTGCAGTTACTCTCCGTTAGTGCAGTGTACTTGAGTGTATTCATAGTCTTCACCAAATTAAACCTGGCATGCACGAAATCAGATGCCAGGTCGTGTGAGGCACGTGTAGCAAGAGCGCTTAGCTTTATCCGTCGATGTGCTCGTAATCATCGCCGGTTACCCTGACTTTGCCTTGTTATCAAAAGATGGTCACTGATTTGAAACAGAGGGGGAGGTAGGTGCTTTGGAAACCTTCATCAGTATAAACATTTCATGTAATAACCACGGCTGCACCAACCAGAGTGATGGTGATGAACTTCGCTGCCTGCGGTGGTCTAGCTGTCGTGTGTTATCTAATCACCAGACAGAAGTCGCAAAAAATGCCACGCATCCAGCATCCTCATCTAACTTCAGGAATTCGGAACATGTGCGTTTAAACGGTGTAGAAGAATTTTCCTGAAAACAGTTCAGTTAAGTATAAAGTTATTTTTATTGAGTATACGCTCAATTGATGCTCTCTGGTCGTTCAATCACGGAGGGGAATTTGAGAAAAGCAATTTGAAACGTGCTACGGATACAGAATGGTTGCAATTTACAGGTTTTTCAATCCTCGCATGCGTTTGTGCTCCCATTTAAATCAGGACATTGAATTCCGAATTGTTGCATGAACCTTTATTTCGAAACACAGTATTTAGATGAAGAACAGACATGGTTCGGCGGGTAACACTTTGCGGTTCACTGCCAGGTTTTGGGGAAAGGACAGAAGAGCTCTGTTTATGGCCCGAACTCTATTAATATTGACAGTTATGCCGAGGACTACAGAGTTAAGCCGACCAGGTCACTCGGATATAAGTCCTCCACCGCGAGGCTTTGACTAAAGGGCTACTCTCAAAGATGAACTTTGGTCCAACTTTTCGCACTAACCCAAAAGTTCAGGGGCGCATCATAATGATAACCTCCCCAGTTCTATTTCTGTGATCTCAAATAAGCATTCCTAGTTGGCAGAGTAGAAAACAATTAAAAAATTTAAAAGCACATATTAAAATTTTCGGAATATTTCAATTGCTTCTCTCAAACAAGAATCTTACTGCATTGGGTTTGATAAAACAGTAGTCCCGCACGCCGGATTCGGGAAGTAATGTTGAAATCTGTGAGCTATATGGGTAACGATGACCTCAAATGATTTTGCCTCTATCCTGCAACTGTTACTTTTTTAAATAGACTCAGCGGACACATATACAAGGAACGTGGGCTTACCAGTCCATTTTTGGGATAGATAAATGTTGGCGCATTGTCATTTTCGTCGAGCACATTGATTTGCACAGTTGTCTGAGTAGTAAGCCGAATGGAGTTCTGCCGCATATTGGTCACCGGCGGGGAAACAAGAGAGCCGGCTGTGAGTGCTGGTTTGCCATCCACAACTTCAATCAGGAGTTCAAATATTTCTCTCTCTTCACGATCCAAGCCACGGGCTCCCACTGTAATTGTACCCGTCGTTGAGTTAATCTGACAAAACCAATATGAAGGCAAGCATACATTATTTTCTGGGTGAAATTTTCGGCTTTTATCGTATTATTTTAGCAGACTGAGTAGGGTGGTTGTCCTTGGATAATCGTTTTCCGGAATAAAAACGATGCTGTCCACATAAACTATAACTTATAATCATTAAATAAGGCAGTTAATTCGCGTTCTTAGCAGTAAATATCCGGCTAGGAAAGGAACAGATGATGACATTGTGAAGATATCGAACAAACCAGTAAGATTGTATAAGGTCAGTAATAGGAGCTAACCATTGAAAGTATCCCTTAAGCTACTGCCAAAGCACTCGTCTCACATAAGGACGAAATATTGAAATGTGTCGGAAAAAAGAGGCTGTTGTAAAGAGAAGTATGCAAATAGAATACAGAAGACTTTTAGTTTTAATGCTGGAAATACTTACAGTGAGTCTGAGTATTCGTTTTTTTCAACATATACTAAAATATCCCATGTGTAAGTTTTGATGAGCGAACCTGACGATTTTAAAATCGAGTCTAACGTGGTACTCTAGAGCAAGTAGTAATCCTGACTGTTGACTTTTAGGCCAGCATGCCTTTGGATTGTATGTCTGTGCTAGGGCGGACGTATGGTAGATGCGGTGAGAAATATTCATGGCCTGATCTCGCAGCGTCTAACCACAAGCAGTGGCCCAGTGTTGAAATCCAGGTTCGTGATGAGTGAGTCAAAATTTAAAAAAAGAGAGGAAAGGTACGATGTCTGCCTTTCATGCAGGTTTACTCTAAATCCGTATAAAAATGCTCAAGAAAATAGAAGTTGCCTCTTGGCTGAATCTTTCTGCTCCCCAAATAAACAGATATTCACTATTCGTTTTGCTGACCTATCAAAGTTTTATGTTTGTTGGTTAGGCGGACTTTTTCGAGAAAGGGCATGCTTACTTGCAACGCCTGTTCCGCATACCATCTGGGTTGGATTATTGCGCATGTCAACTTGGGCAAACATTATAGTTCAGGTACTAACACTTTTCGCTCCAACTAACATACTCAATTTTCTTAGAATCACGTTAGTCAATAAACTGCCAGCCGATATCTTTTGGGTATAGTTTTACGTAATGCCTGATTTACATCTTTGTCTTTAAGTGACCGTGAACTCTTTCCCTTTGGATGGCAGTTGTTTTTAAAGACATCGTCAGACAGTCCGAGAAAGGGAAATTTAAGAATACAGAGTGGCCATTTTGTCAGGTTGAGCTTGTGCTCATTAAGAAGTGAAGACAAAGAATAAGGCGACCCATTTGTTACTAAATGATGGGTGGCGCCTATTCGCGAAAGGTGGTTTTGAACGAGTTCAGCATCCACCTTATTTCTAGGCACTGTGCGGATCCAGACAAATGATTAAAAACCCAAATCTCCACACTCTTTTCGTTCAATCACAAATAACTGTAAATCGATTACTACCGGATGTGATAAAACAAATGTGCAAACTAAGAATGTATTCAATATTTTCGACTCAATGTAGCTGAGAAAGAAGAATATTGATTGCGAATCATGGTTTTTCATTCTTACAAAGCCAGTTAGGGAAAACACAAAAAGATATAAATTTCTGGTTTCCCGAAAACAGCTTCTTCATCGCAGCTAAAACGGTTAAGTGTTTCAGAAATTTCTTCAAGTTAGTGGTTCGAATTTAGAAAACATTTTGCATGACAACTGAAACCCAGCATGCAATCTCCAGGGGAGTTGAACCAGGGCAGTTATCAGACGGAGTATGTAGTTAAAAGTTCTTACTCCCGTCCACGTGGGAATCCAGTCTATTCGTATTCAATAACTTTTTATTTTTGGATCGTCCAATATGTACCATCAGTAAACTACCTGTTTGTTATCACGTTCTTTAGGGCTGAATGTTCACAATTTTAGCTAACCTGCGTTTAGACATGGAAATCTATTTAGAACGTCCTGTACATTGTCAAGACAGATGTCACTGCTATAAGAATTTCTGACATATGAACAGTTATGGGAATTAGATGTCTGTCAAAGAAATAAATACAAACGCTTAAACTTCTACTCTACCACAGTCTATCTTAGAGACATCACAGAAAATCAGACTTGTGGTCAAATATCGAACTTATGGTATTTTTCATTGCGATGTTTTGTCTGAAAGCAGCATTCCAAATTCTCCGGCAGTCATATGCCTTTCCTTTTAACTTTACCATTCAGACGAGCTCGTGAGCATCCATTCATAAAAACCAGTCGATGTTTTAAAAATCAGTCTAAACATGCATCCCTTATCAAAGGGACAATATAATTTGACATTATCCGACAGCACACTCAGCAGTTACACCATAATAATGCCTTTTGAGCTCGATCTCGTTCACGTCTTTCAGAAACTTTTGGTCCGCTCGCGTCGTGTTTTAAATCATCACAGCGAGCTCTGACATAAAGGAACAGTGTCAGGTAGGTAAATATTCATGTCCACCTTTTCGGAAATCCCTTTTGAGTATGTGGAAAACACTGCTGTCAGTTAAAAGGAACAGATGTCCTCTGTTGTTATCTGTTCCTTTGCTTTTGACCAAAATCAGGCAGAGTGTTTAGTCTTTTTATTTCCAAAAACATAAATGGTTCGGATCAAGTAATAATTTTCAGCACATATATCTGCAGAAGGTAGTTTCATCGTCAGCAAACTTTTAAGGCAGTTTAGACGGAGTTTACAAATTCAAGTAGCCCGGGCGTCTGTAATTTTGCACTATGTTTGGGGCAGACTCTGTGCAAACTGCGACCAAAACAATGCCCAAAAGAAGAACATTTTAAACAGATAATTCAAAGATGGTTTGGCAAATGCTGAATAATTCATACCCTTACTGCGTGGGTTCAAATCCCACCGAGGCGCCAAGTTTTTCACAGTTGGGTCAACATGAAACAGATAATTGCATTCTCAAAGCAATCTGCCTCTTCATTACAGGATTAGGAGTTGCCGACTGAACAGGAATATGTGTAAGCCGACATTTGTGTCGTAATTTTGCATAGCTTTCGAATAAGAATTCTTCGATTAAGATAAGAAAAATAAGTATCTAAAAGGCGAGAACAGAAGCTGGTTTTTAGTTTACCCATCCGCCTTCAGGTTTCAGTCGCCATATTTCTGTTCATAGCCAAGCAAAGCCTATTTTTGATGAGGCGAGCTTCTGGGCTAGCAACAAAGGGCTAAGCTTAATATGTGACCTGAATGTGAACGTGCGTTTTATGACTTCACCCAGTTCTGAGGCTGAAATATCGAGTGAAAGCAAAAAGCTTACCGTTAACTCATGTTAAAATTTGGAAAACCTAGAATAATATCCATAATCTCCAGGGAATGCTTATGTCTGTGGGGTCCTCAAAAAACGGCTTAGGCCTTAAGGGCGATACATTCCGATATATTTACTGGCACTGCGGACGTTGTTATCTGTTAAAGGCATCAGTAAGAGTCGTTGTTGCACGTAATATTTTAAGATCAGAAAATGCGTATGCATATCCATCTGTAGCCGCGACGAACTAGAAAAAACTATGGTGATCAAACTTGCCGGCACTCCACAACGTGCACTCGTCAAAACTCACTTTGCAATCATCCTGGTTAATCGGACCTGGATGTTAGTGGCATTTGTCTTTATAAAAGCGCATCTGAGCCATTTAATTTTCCTGGCAGGTTTTCACGGCCTGTCGGACGTAACAGGGTCTATGCGAGTCCAACCACTTGCGTTATTGGCACTTAAACAGATGGGCTTTAAGAATACATGCCGACATTAGCAGCAACACAGCCGCAAAGGCGAGCATCCCTAATCACATTATAACGCTCCTAAGCTTCAGTCATGAATTTAAGTTGGAGACTGATTTTTACGTTAGGATGTTCAAGAGAGTAGTCGAAACAGGTCCACGGACGTATTCACTCGAGCAATAGAAAGCATGCCCCAGAGGTAGTCAACTGCGTTCTATGAATTGTTCAGTAGCACTTTGAAACTCTCACCACACATTCTAGTGCCAAATAACTCCCCAGCACAAGTCAGGTTAGCGATTCTTTCTGCCAGCTAGACCCACTAAAGAAGACAGCCCGTTAACATGTTTAACTACTCCCCCAGCGATATGTTTCACGGAAGCGTATCTGTTCTGGAAGATGGTTATTTTGATAAGTTCTCGTACCAATCTGCATCTTGGCCTTTCTAACACCACTGAACGTCCGAGAGTCTACTGCCACCGCACTAATGCCGCCCTGTCCACTCCTAACCTCTCACGCACCTACACCCCAATTCCCGGCTGAACATCGATGTAGCAGACAAAGATGAACACTTAACTCCCCCAGGCGGCGAGTGGGCTTGTCCGTGCGATCAGATAAGCTGAGTGGTGGTAAATGTGATTTTGCCCACCCTTGCAGAGCGGACTGTCTCGGTTGTAGATCCTGTCTAAATTATCGCATGATCAAAACTTGGGCACGTGCTCGCGTACGCACCTCGTCACCTCCCTCCTCCCACAAACTTCACGAACATATATAAATAGGGAAACCATCGAACATGCAAAGCACACAGGGGCGCTCTTGGTGGGGGGGGGGGGTTCTTCTGGTGGCAACTGTACTGAGTAGAGCTTTAAATGGACACGTAAGCTGTGGATCAGACAAGTTAATTAAATTTAATTTGAATTTTAGTCTCCAGTTTAATAAACATTGACTCGTGAGTTCTTCATGACGCACATTTCGAGTTAATGGGGTGGAGTTACTGGTAACGAGCACTAACTGAGCTCAAAAAAACCAGAGAGTTGGTGCGATCTTGCCGTGCCTAGACGATACCAGCCAAGCACCCATGAAACCGCCAGAAAACGCCAAGAACGGGTTTCAGTTATTGCTAAATTATGAATTTGCGACCGTTATACAATAACTCGAACATGAAAACCGGGCGACTGAGGGTCATTTCAGTTATATTAGGGGTGAAAACGTGATTGGCTAAAGAAAATGACGCAGTATCATGTGCCTAGGACGATCTGCGTTAGTACTTGTCCTAAAACCAAAAAACCAACCGATATGTTTAAACGTCTTAGGCAGCTAGACCTGCAAGTGCCTAGTTACAATACGTGTTAGCTTAAGGCGCAATTCCAGGGCATCAGATAGGCGGCAGCATGCGGACTTTCAACCGAGGTTATTAGCGGACATCAGTAGGGAGAAAACACTCTAGTAAATTACTACTTATTTAGCACGTAATTATGTGGTTCATTTTCACTTAAGACGGCTCTGCAACCACAATATACTTCAAAACGTTCTGTGAAAATGTCTTGCATAGGGGAAGAATAGGTCATGAAGTTGTAAAACCCAAGCCTACGGTAGGGAATGTCTAAAGTCGTTTACCGGATTTTGCGCTGTTGCGGACAGAGCAACTACGTCAGAGAAACTGGGGATCGCTTCAGACACAGATGGCCGAGCACGCAACAGCGGTGGGGAGGGAAGACGCCAGATCTTAAGTGGCGGTCCATCCCACTAAACCCGGCCATATTTTCAAATTTCAAGAGGTCGAAGTCCTCGTAAGAGCTGACAGCCGCGTGAGCCGTGATCTGCTCGAATCCTGGTTTTCAGGCCCGCAATGCATCAACAAGCGCAATGACCCCCCGATACCATATTCGGTGCTGAGACATTCCCCGGTGTGGATGGGGCGACAGCTACGCATTATAAATACTGCAACCTTTGTGCCTTTAATACCTATATCAACGATTGTCTCTGAACAAATATTTGAAACTTCAGGCGAATAAACTTTCTGTTGCATTGATCGCATTTTCTTCTAAACCGCTTCCTGGGACTCGTCTGTTTACTTCTGTCGGTAAGAGAAGAAAGTACTTTGTTACAAGGAACATTTGGGAGTTTTAGAAGTCTTGGAAATCCTAAAGGATAATACATGTGACATAATCTGCGACTGTTGAGTTATGTTGATTGTGAAGTATGCAACTTCCACCCTATCCCCTGCAACAGCCTACGGGCCTCAGGAGCCTTCTTTGAGGGAATATGAAAATAATCGTGGATTCACTTCTGGGAAATTAGGCAGCATTCAACGTAGGGACCTTGAGAACCAAAAATCCAAGGCGTTTAAAGACACACAGAGACTAGCAAATACTTTAGAGACATAATGAGCTCTGCGTCAGATTGGGCGTTTGAGTGAAGCATTACTTCCTGCGGAACGATCGCACTGTATTATGACTGCGCGTTTTTCTGGGAGGCACCCTGAGTTTGTAAGTAATAAAAATAGCGGCCCTGCTAATAATGCGATTTTCCTCCGCCTGAGCAACACAGTTGATTAAAATAATGCCTACTCGAATTCCAGTAAGTCATCACGCCTGGTCGATATTTAATTAGCTCCGGCGCAGACTGTAGATACTGCCGTGTCGTAAAATAAGAGTCGCATGCCGGTTCCGCTGAAGTGTCGGCGAACGTTGCGATAAAACCAAATTGGATATCTTCGCTTCAATAGTGCTGCAGTCTACGTTATCCGTTAGCCATCTATTCTAGTAAAAAATCATATGATAAATAAAAAACCAGAACGATGCATTTGGTGAAACGCTTCCACATAGGAAAAGACATCCTGACATGAATCCAAGGCAGTCAGCTGACGAACTAACTGGATGTGCGTGAACAGCCACGATAGAAATAGTGCTGCTCTATGCAAATGAGAAGGCTTTTGAGGTTTCCCGCACTGATCTTCTCCTCCGTTTCTAACACCTGGCAGGACGATAATTCCTCAAGCAATCGTTCAAGGCAGTTTTTGCTGGCAGGTTTTATTTACGCGCTTTCGCAGAAAGAGCGCTCTTTCAAAACGAAGGAGGACTTTAAAATACCAGTTAACAACTTATTAAATACAGGAAATCAAGTTTCTTGTAAGTCTAAATGGAATTCATGTGAAAGTCAGGTCAGGACATAAGCTCACGTTGAGTGCTAACCGTTAAGGCATCATTACTTCTCCAATGGCAAGGATTTATTTACCTAATTCAAAAATTTTATAACCAGCGCGTTTTGTGTAACACTCAAGCCCGATTACGCAATGAGAGATCAATTTATGTTCCTACAATAGAATA
>CACRXP010000230.1:529264-559836 GCA_902702965.1 Spirometra erinaceieuropaei
AATTTATTCGAAAGAGGTCGGAATTAACCGTGGGAATGAGGTTAAACTGGCGTGAAGTAGGCTGCAGTTTTCTCAACGATCCCGTCAAATTGCCCCGGTGACGCAAATCATACTGAGTAAGAGCCTTGTCCAAGTTCAAGACGACATGTGCGAGCGGCAGTTCTTCAGCAATACTTTCTTTGAGAACTATTGTGTCCGCCAGGCTACTTAAAGTCGTTTGAGAAAGGCACAGCAAAGGTCCTTTTAGAAGAAGGAGGAAGAGGAAGTAGAACTGGGAGCCCCATGTCCTACGCTGCACACAGGTGACTTGCAGGATGGATATAAACACTTTTGTATGCATGTGAGTATGGCTTCCTATAGTGCGGCAGCGGGTATCTAAACATGTGCTCAAAAATGTCGCGGGTGCGCCTGTAAACACGAAGAGGACTGCGCCGATGTGATTGGATAAGCCGTGGCGGCGGTGATTGCCACAGCCTGCCAGAAACTCCCTCGTGCAGGTGCACTGCTCAAATCCTGACCGGAGTGGCCAATGAGAAGGCTTGCGCCTTCAGGCGAACGACGCATGCTGATCCACAATAACGGTAAGCTCTGTTTTTATAAGAAAGAGCAATATGGTTGGGAAGTCACAAATTAAAATATGAACATTGCACGTAAGGGCGGCAGCGGAAGAGGAAGAAAGGTGGTAGTTCCCGACGGATATTTCAATACTCCGGCCAAAAGGTGAACTTCAAAAGGGGGAAAACAAAGTCTGCTCACGTCAGTCGGTTGTTGTCTCGGGAGGCTAAAACATTTATTTTGAGGATAAAAGGCAAAAACAGGAACTCCAAGTTTAATATATTCAAGAAGATGGGGATTTGTTTAGTTACGGAAAGTAATACAGTCTTCCTTCTTCAAGATAGGGGGTAAGCGCTTTATGGAAATGTAACGGCATCATCATACTGTTGTTTCATGAACAGAAAGGTGGCAACGACCAAATAAAATGCCAGAGAATACATTTTTATCTCTTGGCGAAAGCTGACCCATGTTGAGCGGGAAGCTATAGAGTTAATCACTGCGATTGCGAGAGTGACGTCTTGTGGTTTCAGTGTTCAGCCAAGACGAACAATCGCTCCAACTGTTCGAAGGTGATAAGGCATTTCACTATTACACTTGTAAGCTGGTGTACATGGCAGGAACTCTGCAAAAGGCACACATCCTCTATACCGTCAGCTTACATTTTGACGCATTTTAACTTGTGATTTAGTACCAGCGCGACAAGATGCATACCACTTATATTGTTTACGTCAATGAAGAGAGACTGTATGTAAAGTCAGTAAGCTCTCCTTCTTGTGGTCACTGCAAAGAACAGTTGACCAAAATACTAAATCTTTTCTGTGCAAAATGCTTTGTTGAATGGGACCCAAGAAGCCAATAGCAGTTCCTATTTAGCAGAATCCACATTAGTTATGGTTGAGCATTAGGAGTTTATGTTCAGACATTACAAACAGAAAAAGTGCAAAATAGATGACTATTAATGTGTACCACCATTTTACGCGGAAAAGGTAAGGATAAGTTGCCACCCCAGACCACTTCACTGTGCATCTATTTCCTCACTTGCTTCTGTTGAGCAGGTTATATTGGTCGCACGAGTCGGCGCTTATCCAAGATAATACGGGAACACCTCCCGGCATGGCTGGGAAAAGGCGAAACTAGGAGCATAAGTAGCGCCATTCTTGCGCATGTTGTCGATTCCGGACATCATGTAGACTCCAATGAAGCGTTCCGTGTGATCTATAAGGTCCCATCGAGCTATCCTAAACCACTGAGCCAGCTCCAGGTAGCAACGGCAAAGGCGGCCGCCATCAGGTTGCGAAAACCAATCTTGTGCGCACAGAAGAACCACGTTCAGGCTCCGCGCCTACAGTGGTCGAAGGTCGACTAACGCTGCAACTCTCCCTGCGCCCTTCCGCTCTCACCCCGCCCATGACAGTGACTGCTAAAAGCCCTCCCCCCTCTCCCACATTCCCACACCCGGCATGTGTTTCAAGGCGAACTTTATCTTATCACTGACGTGTATTTACTTCTACCTCGTTCCCATATGATTGTACTGGCCCGACGAGAATTTATCGAAAGCTACGTATGCTCGCCACCTCGTCTTCTGACTATTAATGTGTACCACTACATATCAGCAGTTCAAATTCTGACATGTAAACAGATTAGCGCGATGGCATTGTCCACAGCATCGCCTACCAAACGTGGCTCAAGACGCCTTACGCAACACTTAGAAGAGGCATACGATAAAAGGCAGGGTCGGCTCGAAAATGAACGCTCCATGAAGTTTTTCCATAAGCGGGTGAAAAACTCACTTCGGCTTTACTCGGGAGACCCACGATCTGATAAGTGGGGCACGGTTTGGATACTCAGCCCTCGAACTAATGGCGAAAATGGCCGTGCAGGGGCTATATTAGGCCACTTTCAGCCAGCATGAGCCGGTCTCTTCAGGCCCTTTCGTTGTCCGAAAGTGCATGCCGCCACATTTCTACAACTCGCTCGGCACAATCCTTCCGGAAACTAAATTCCCTGTGGAAGGATAATAGGAGCAATACCTGCTCATTCTTGATGTGCAAATCAGATAATGTCTTGACAACGGAACTAAGACAACAGTTCTGTTGAAGACGGTAAACTCCACCCAACTTTTCATCCTCACCTGCAACCTGCTAGCAGTACAGAGAGTACGCTGTGTAAGAATGTCCTTCGGGCAGACCCAGACTTACAGCTGTGATTCAGAGAATAAATTGCGTGAGGTCCTTCATTTCTGGGACCAATGTATGCGGAACGACACTCTGAAAGTCTAAAAAAGCCGGCGCCTCTATGTTCGTCCTTGATACTTCAAGCAAAAACGTCAACGACGACATCTATTGAGGATGTCTCAAAACCAATAGACCGTACCGCCAAAATCGGGGATGGACGTTTACACCGACCAAAAGCTACCCTGAATAAGCATATTGTGAGACGCAAGGACCAACTAAACCCCACGTAGCACTCAGGCGTAGGGTACCGTACCGCGTTTTTAGACCGACGTTTTTACTGCGGAGGCTAGACAGAGCGCAATCTTTAGTTGACACTGACTGTACAGCAAAGTAAGAAAGTATCAGAAGTAGTTGCCCACATATCTGAAATGGGTCACGAGTTCAACTTTTCAGCTACTGAGATTTTAACGAGACCGTGGTCTTTCACAAGAAGCCAACCAACCAACATACTTGTTTTGGGCCCTCATACAGAGTCCATCGCGGTCATTAACAGATTTTGGGAAATCATTATTCATAGATTGCAGTTTCCTATAGTTGCCTTCTTTGGCAATGACCTCCCGGGTGGGCTCGAAAGCTCGGAAAGATAAGCAAATATTTCCAATGCCCAAACCGGCATTCTTCCTTTTTCGTGAACCTCAAACAAAAACTCAGATAATTGTCTCCACTTGGTAAACACAAAGGGCGCAGTTAGACGCTTTGCGACGCTCAGGACGACATCTTAGAATTCTTGAACTTCCATCATGTCCTTCCCCGGCTCAGCCTCTAAAAAACGTTATCACATACATTTTGGCCTTCTTGGGCTATGACCTATAGTGGAAGGCGTATGCGCTGCACACGATTTGATAATTTAGTTAGCATTATCTTCCGGCTTGTTTTTCAATGTGCCGATCCTAAAGCTGCCATTTCTAGGGGAGAAACACATCAAGTTACCTTGCACTATTTTTCCAATCAAACGTGTTTAAAGTGAAGCAAGTGAAAGGCTTCTTAAGTCATAATTATTGGATGTGTTTATCATTAATGACTTAAGTTGCTGAAGTTGGGGCAAGTGATGCGTTTTCTGCACTCCGAATGCAGGAAGTGACAGAAAGCCACTTTTTTGTTTTTAAATAGTAGGTACTTCTGTCTACGTCAGCAGGAGGAAAGAACACTTGTTGCCAAATTTGCGCACAAAAATAAGGGGATTGCGATAGAGGAAGGGAGAACACTCTCTTAGTAGTCACGGAGATGCGAGTGGGATCATCGGAACCCAAATTATTTCGCCTCATAAATTTATTGCAAAACCTGTTGAATGACATCCTGAGTCCTCTTTACTAACGTCTGATTAAAAGCATTCGTAGGACAATGTTTTTGTGATTGCCTGAATTGTTCCATCATTACCAATAACAGCCAAAGGCCACTGTCTGCCTTCGAAACCTTCAATTAGAAATTAATATAACGATCATAGCAATATAAAAAAACTGCTGCTCTTTGGACTGCCAGTGCAGAGAAGAATGCTCATCTACAAAAAGCGTACCCCAGCTACTAATCAGAGGAAACGCATCTCACCTGCACATTCGCTCCCATCAACTAGTGCGGAAGGCCTAGGCCCTAGCTACAGGTCTCGGGGACTGGCGCTGTCACCATTTTCAAATAAGCGCATCGCAGCTGTAAGCGAGAAGAGAACGGTCGGCGGGAGGGGGGAGGGGACACTAGGGGCGCGAGTGCGCCATCAGGGCCTGTCTGATTGTTTTGTAATTAGAGGGCCAGCGCGCAAAACGGATGGAGCCCTTGTGCAGGAGACAGAAGGAAGTGGAGGTGGAAAATAATAGTCAGCATGGAGGATGGGCAGTTATTTGTTCCGCGTCACCATGGCGAGTACAGTAGATGCGCATTGCGTGCGTGTGTATGACGGGAAGGAGCACTATAACAGTCAAAACGTTAATTAGTACTACGTCTCCTCCTCCTCCTCCTCCTCCTCCTTACTGTTCCCTTTGACGGGAAGCTTCCGATTAACATCTTCAATTATTCCCCTTCTTTGCGAAAAAAATAGCTTAATACGATCGCAACCGTTCACAGTAAAAGTCCTCGCGTAGGCAAAGTGTATCAAGGATATACAAGGGGATGTTTACACAGAAATAATGCAAACGGAGCAACCTCCTTCGAAATCGCGCGAGTCATGTGGCCACAGAGATTTTAGATGTGTACTGCATTCTATTACTGACGACGCAATCGATGTGGATTATTGACAGTTCAAATAGCCTCCGGGGATCGCTAAGAGTAATGTATCTCTGACGAAAAACGGAAATGAGTTGCTCTACCTCACCAATTCTTGTCCCTAGTTATCTGTCACAAGGCAACTTGATGTGACACCAAGCTACGAAGAATGTATCACTAGGCATGATTATGGCAATGGGTTAAACGAAAAAGCAAGTGAAATTTCGATATGCATAAAGAATGTTTGTTTATATTTCGAGGCCTTATAATGATAAGAAACTGTCATAGCACTGTGCTGGAAGTAGTTGTCTAAGTTCTTTTTGGCGAGCTTAGCCTCTACGCCATTTCATGTTCTCAGAAACACATATTGCCCTCATGGTTGGCTGCTTTTCCGAACGCTTAACTAAGTACCGGAGTCATCTATCGGGTGAGCACGGAATAAGTAAAGTCCACTTGCTTTAAAAGCGTTCCAGGAAGGAAATAAAAATCAGTCAGCTATGATGCTAAATTTGCAGAAAACATCCGCCGTAATTTTAATCCCAGATTGTTTTGGAAATATGTGCATTCAGTGACTAATCTCATTAAATATTATGCAGGGTTGTTATACTGATTATTGTGCAGGATAGTCTTAAGATATTCCACTCACGCCTGGATGCCGGTATTCAAATGTACCTTTTACATTGACCTGCGGAAAACGCACTTAGTAAAAAGGGCCTACCAACAAGGTGTGAATGACTCCCGTATAGTCTCAACGCACTTACAATTTCAAATTTGTTTGATAGAAAACATGGTCAAAAACCTTTTATGGTATTCATTTGTTGGCAAATAGCGTCTTCTTCGAATGTCGTACACGAAGCGAGTACAGTGTTCGTTTTCGAAATATTTACAGGGATGACACTTTTAAGATGTTGAAACGGCCATTGAAATATAATCGTTTTTGTCCATTTATTAATGCACCTTATGAAATATACCTCATAGTCTCACCCACCGTAAAGTTTCATTGGTCCTATATGGTATCTCCTCGATGGCATGGCAGAATTTATTGTTCTTCTTGAGCGGAAAATTCCTAGCTTGTGCATTGTAATCCTTAAAAAAATTAAAAGTCAAATTGGTCTAAAATTATTCGGGTAATGAAGAGCTCTCTCCACATATGAAAGATGCCATTTCTTTGGGTATAATACTTGAAGAAGCCATGATTTGTAACCAAATGAGTACCAGATAGGATTTTGTGGCGGTTTTCATATGGAATATATTTGAATTTAGAAGGGCATCAAAAGCCAACGGGAAATGTTTACCAACTAGGCAGCCATTTTTGCCGATTGCGGTTTTCGCAGATGACCGGGAAGAAACGTCTTTGAAAGCCGGTATTCTGGAGTGACTGAAATAGTTTTGAACTATGCTGCCCGAAAATCAGTATCACAACCCCGTTTCAACAGTCCATTCAGAGTATAAACGCATTCCATGAAATTGGTCACGGCCATCCTAATTGTAAAATTAAGACTCCAGACGTTGACGGCTGTTTGTGGTAAAACACAACTTATGGCAAGGGCTATGGGGCAGGGGAAACAGAGGGCTTATCAAAACAGAGCTCAAACAAACAAATCGGTGAGGCGAAGGCAATAAGAGGTACCATGCAATGGCGCTGCCCTGGCGGGGAGGGAAATCATGTAAACATTTAAAGTATCCGACGGTGTCTACACGTACCGACCGATTAACGGAGTGCGCACGGACATTCCCTGAGTAACGTAGTTGAACGGTAAAGTGTAAAGAGGAAGTGGTAGGGTGGAATTTTACCTCAAGCTCCTTCGGGTCTCAAACTCGAACTTTTTCCGTTAGAAAGTGCTTTTCAATTACTCGAAACCCTGGCTATGCAAATCAGCATGTTGATTTCCTGTTCCCCCTGTGGGAGCATTCCTTCACCCAAGGTTCTAGTATGCCTAGTAATTTATAGGCGGTAACTAGTTTCCACTGAATTGGCCTGATGGATTTTGCGAAAAATTGCCAGGCCTGGGCGTCGTATTCTACCTCCAATAAATATTTTGCTTTTTTTCTTCAAATAGTCGGAATATCAGATTTTCCTCTGTCTGATAGGTGCGTGTTTTCACGCCAACAGAATACCAGTTTACGCTGGTCTCCAGCTAGTTATATCAACCCTTCTGGGTAGGCCGCCACGGCAAATTGGCCAGTAGTTATACAGCGACAAAACTATTTCCCACATGGAGTTTGTGGCAGTTTAAACGGTTGGCCCAACAACTTTTAAATCTTAGTGGTTTTTTTCGGAAATCACTTACTGGCCTGCGACTGAATTCAGTCACTTACGAATCTTTCACTCACGTCATATTACCTTTGCGTGAGCCATGAGAGGATAGTGGAGCCTAAACAGCAATGAGGTATTAGTGATGTCCTATAAGTAAATAAATCTGTCTTACCTCTGAGGTAAGCTTTTGATCCACTTCTCCTCAACCTACATTCAAACGTTCCGTCTACGCAGTAACCCAAAATATCTGACGGCAGTTTTCACGTCACGACTGAGTCGCGGCTTGAAAAATCTATTGCTATCATCGCCGGGGCCTTGAAGCGTTCGATAGTAATTCCACTTAACGGAATGGTGCATTTAAAGCCAGAGCGTAAACAAGGGAATGGGACTTGTGCGACTAAGTAACTTGATAACACTCTCTTACTTATTCTCAAGAAGTAAATTCATTTTCGCGAATTTCATCTGCTCTACGATTGACGTAGGGATCTGCAGGACGTAAACAGACACCACCGCATCATCCGCGATGATCTGCAGGTCCTTTATCTTCCCCAGATAGTCTATAATTGCGGTAATAATTTCAACCCGGTCTAAAAAGAGCCAGATATGAATAATTTTTCCAGTCTGCATTTCGATAGCGAGAGTTTTCTTGTTTGTGAATAATCAGAGTGATAAACTTTCAGTTTCCATGTTTCCTCTGTTTTCTCGTTTGTGCCCGAAAATGCGCGCCCTCACATTTTTTGAAAATACAGCTACGAATGACCAGTTATGAAGAATGGTTTAAACAGTAAAGATAGGGTATTTAACCCGCTTGGGCAGTTTTCCAAAAAATTACCTACATATCTTATCTAGATAGGTTTGGTGTGATCCCAAGGCTCAGCGGGACGACTGAGTTCGCTAGCGTGGTCGGTGAGCGCTCCTCTAGCATTGTATGTACCCGATCGCAACCGACTGTACGACGAACCTGTGGTTCAGCTTGCAGGACCGAGTCCCAGTGCTTGCACACTGTGAGGTTAGGTGTGGTTGACTGACGACGACTAATATGCCAGAAATGGCCATTCCAGTCTCCCCTGTCTTTGTCGGTAACGCTCTTTTGTGATTAATGACATTCTGCCTGAGAAAAGGTAGGCAAAGGAGTCATGTTGTGCGCAAATTTTCATCTTCACTGGCGTCAGTGACATCAAAGTTGCCCTGATCGGACTGAAGGTTAGAATAGGAGTAGGGGTTAGTATTACGAGTTGTGTTATCCCCAAAACTGAGGTTGCCAGGCTGGGGTTAGGGTCTGGATTTGCGCCTGAGACTAGGGCTGGGATTAAGAATTGGGATGAGGAGTTTGAAGTGGGGTTTTGGCGTTCGGGTTAGGGATTTAAGGCCTAGGGTTAAGGTTGCGATTGCGTTTGAGTTTCGCCTACATGCCTACGGGTTAAAAGTTGGGGTTACCCATTAGAACCATGGCACGCTTGGCATTAAGGCCATAGTTAATTGAGTTTTTCCCTGTGGCTTACATACCATACCCTTGCCGTTTAATGTCGGCTATTTAAAACACTGGGGTAGTTCACCTGGCATTCTCCTCAGACGCGAATTCGAATCACTGAAAATTCGGATTTGTCTTTATCCGGTTGCACATATATTCTCCTTTGCGTGACACTTACTCTCGGGAAATGGGTGGAACTCCGATTTTATCCCGGCCCAGGTAACGAATATATCATGAGCGCTTTAATGTGCTTCAAGTCCACCGCGGAAGTAGGGTACAAAGGCCTAGATAGGGTCCTTCACTGTAAACGCAGGACCTCGGTGAACTAGTATTCGCAAGCAGTGCGCCCGGGTATAAACCAAATTGCGTGCGTTAGAAAGTCGAGGACCACGCGCTAATGACTGTGACCAGCCTCTTCGACTGTTTCAAATCCCCACTTAAAATCTTTCTCAGTATCGGCTTAGCAAAAGATTTACTGCAGCACAAGATTTTGCTAGGCTGTCATGTGGCCGTAGCATGCAAAGAAGATAGTCATCATCACAGAGAGGTTATAGTGGTAGCCTGTAAGTGAACGGTCTTAAAGTAAATCACATATTGTGCTGCACCAGTATCGATTTCTCTTCCAACACCTACCCCAGTCGCTCTGCAAGGCAAAATTGCGATGACTGGAGAAGGGAGCGAGGACAGTTGCCTACACCTGCCACACATGCAGTCGCCAGTCAAGGATTCCAGGAAATCGCGCTGGTGGGATTGATATAATGCCCGCTCCTGGTTAAGATCACGTTATCCATTCAGTTGGCAGCCTTCCAAATGACGACAGTCATCTCGTCGAGTGGGTTTGAATAAACACAGGACTGTTGATCCCGAGGGAGCCAAGCCCTGTATCCGAATTGAATCGATCCTTCTTCCTCTTTTCTCTCCCAAGAGACAGTAATTTACCCGAGCGAAGCCGCCTATGGATGGGAGTGGGTGTAGAAGCCGACATGCCGTGAGACTCTGTAGAAAAAAAGCTTCACGTAAGAAAGCAGATCCCGCCGAAGTTGGACGTGTCGTGTCAGTTACTTTGATAACGTGAACTTGCCATTTTGCCCTTGTTCCAAATTAGGATCCAGTTGACCTGCCACTTGTAAGCCTTCAGAATCATCAGTTCGAGCGCACTGAGCTACATTCCAAATCAATTTCCCCTGACTCAGTCCCAGTCGCTTTTCCACTCTCTTACACTAATGGCTTTTCCGAACCAGTCGGTCAACGTTTGATAAGATCGAGCTCTGTGAATTCAGTGGCGTGGTCTGTCTAACGCATGCCACAAGTCACATTTTGATATATGCGCAAACTTTCCTTTGAATGATTTATTTCCGCTGTTTTTTAGCGAAACCGAAGTTTTAGAAGGATGCACACGCAAAAAATCACTTTATGAGCTGCAGTATTGTCTGAAGTTTCTCACATAATTTAGCGGGCAATAGCTAAAGAAATAACAGTCGGAAAGCACTGCAGCATTTTTTTCTGAAATGAAAATCATACAAGTCGTTTGCATGTTGCCGTTTGCCATTGGCTTCCTATTGGAAGACTTTTGAGGGGATTCATAATTTTACTGGTGCCCTTCGTATCATTTCAAATGATGTTATAGGAGACGACAACTGGCATTTCACCCATTCAACAGGACCGAGCCAGGAGTGAAGGCTTGGCGTATATCTGAAGACCAAATCTTGGACATGGGATCGAAGACTAGATGTCGTGACTAAGTGTCAAAGTTGTTTCCGCAACTCGTTGTGAAATGTGACTATCCTGGCACTGAAGTCCAGGGATGTAGACTAACGTTTGTATTGCGTCTCAAGCGGGTACAGTATATGTATGCTTCAAGGTGGTGTGTTAATAGTTGTTTAGTCACTATGGTACAATTATTCGGTGAAAATTGCCCTTAGTCAAGTGTGTACTACAAGTGCAGAGCAGAGAAAGTATCTTCCTGATGACAGACGCACAATCACTGTAAACCCTCCACGGCCTCTCGAAAACGTTTACTCCATATCTCGAGAAAGATAGGGAAACTATGCAGCTAGGAGTAACATTTTCCGTTTTGTGCTGAAGAACAAAGATATGCTCTTTAATATTAAACTTGACCGAATTTTATTGCTGTCATCAGGAAGTTGCAAGCCCTCGCATATCCGACTTATTGGGGAAAAATCCCTAGGTTTCATGTAAAAAAGTTACGGAAGACAAGAGTTAAAATAAGCCGGCGGTTACTAGCAGTGGTATTAACTAGTACAGCACTTGAGGGATGAAGCCGTAAATTGTACAGTCCTCAGCAAGTTATTAGCCACACCATTTCAAAGCCTCAAAGGAGTCATTCATTTTGGTTGCCTAGAGGTCAAAAAGGTTGAAGTGCTGTCCGAAAGTCACAGTGGTAAAGAGTATTTGAGGACCTCAGCAGTGGAATCCGTCGTCAGACACTTAATAACTAGCGTCATTTTAATCGAAGACAGACCATGATATGACCTATGTTCCTACTTTCTTGCATACGGACACGCGGTCGGTAGATTCAGCGAAGGTTTCAACATCCGGTTCGTTGTTCCTAAACTTATCCAGGCGATATGCTACTAACAACGAAGTCCAACTTTCGTATGACCGGAGGATGTAAGTGTTTTCTGTGAAACTAACGTTTCTTCACGGTAACCTTTTGTAAACAGACTTCAACATCACCTAGTGCCACTATTTTTTGTTGGTATATTATCTAGAAGGAGTTGTAGGTCGTATGTGTAAATTTTGGGCGATTGGTCATCGACGAAAAAGTAGCTGTGGGGTTTCTACGGAAGGTGCATAAAGGAAGTATTCTTTTGCCTGAGGTCCTGCTCTGAACTTGTAAAAGCCCAGTCGTGCTAAGCGATGTGTCTCCATCATCGCAGTTTGGAAGATTCATAAAAATGTGCAATAAGATATGGGGTTGGACATTAATACTGAGTTGTCTACTGTGCTGATAGTCCTTCGTTCTGTGGTTTCTGACGCGTTCGGGCTCTAGCCTCAACGCAGACTTTTCAGCGACCAAAAGAAGCACGTTCTGAAATTTTACTGATGGCTTTGTTGGGTCTGAGCTGGCATAATTGGGCGCTTACAGTTGTTTCTTCTCTTGCTCGATGCCAACAACAAGAAGAAAGGTTGCTCGATTTATGTAGTCTCTACGCACTGCAGACTGCATTGCGGAGTTTTTTTAAGGTAGACTGTTTAGCCCGAGTGCTCGCCATTAAAGTCATACGATCCGAAGGTTCAAATTCCAAATTATTAGTCGGCTCCTAGCAGTTCTCACAGGTTCAGTGTCAGCATTTGTCTTAAATAGCTACCGTTGCTACATTTCAACTACAATGCCAGCCACCGATCAGGAAAAAGCAAAAGGTGGTTATAAAATGCCATGGCAAAATATGGGCATGATTCCGATATTACAGACTATCTATAAGACTGATATCACTATTATTTGCCATGCTATGGTATGATAACACTAAGAGGATTTATCGGAGACTCAAGACCAAGTGGGTATTTTTCCAGGAGAACTTGATAAAGCTTGGACTAAATAAAAATCACGTTAATTCCAGGATATTAGCGAGTGTGCTCTTTTGGACGATACTTGGAAAAGTCGAGCAAATATTCGGAATTTGAAAAATCTTTCAGGTGACTACTTTTTGCCGATCGAAAATATAGCTGCATAAGTAAACATGAGTGTTCGAACACCGGAACAATCTCTCTATAGTTCTTAGCTTCCCAACGCGTGCAGGAGTCCATCGTCGGAGATAGTAGCAAAAAAAGGACGAGCGACGGTTATAGGGAGTACAAGCCAGTCATATATCAATGATGCAGTTCTGGAGGTTACGGCACAGGCCTCTGTCTGCCGGCACCAGATTGATACATCGGCTGACTGAAATGTCAATAGAGATCCAGGCTTCAATCAATTACCGGCTTAGATTATTTGCGGCGCGCACGATTATGTCGTTGGTTGCGAAATTCGACGTTATGGCCCATTTCTTAGGTGCGGAAAGCCACTTGCAATACTTCGCGTTCTCGTCACACAGGTTTCTTTGTGAGCCACCGAATGTTTCCTGTGAAAACCGAAAAGCTTTGAGGTGCCCTTTGTCTTCCCATAAATCGTCTTTTTCTTTTTACTGCTAGAAATTCGCCCACTACTACGAAATGAGTCTTTACGTTTAATTTCGCAACCAACGACAAAAACATGCGCGCCGCAAATAATCTAAGCCGGTAATTGATTGAAGCCTGGATCTCTATTGACATTTCAGTCAGCCGATGTATCAATCTGGTGCCGGCAGACAGAGGCCTGTGCCGTAACCTCCAGAACTGCATCATTGATATATGACTGGCTTGTACTCCCTATAACCGTCGCTCGTCCTTTTTTTGCTACTATCTCCGACGATGGACTCCTGCACGCGTTGGGAAGCTAAGAACTATAGAGAACTTGTCCCGGTATTCGAACAATCCTCTTCCCAACTCACACATACACCCGGAACTCGGGAGTCCACATCCATGTAACTGTCTTGTTAAAGAACAAAGAAGAAAGCCTCCAGCCAAAACTGCCATCACCAGACGCAGAATTTGACTTGGACATAGGAAAACACCAGTTAGTACTATCGAAAAATGCGCAAGGATCGACGCCAAATGGCATATTGCCATTAATTACAGCCGTGCCTGGGATCATTCCACGATTCAGACGATAGCTTCCCGGTCATTCCTCAGGCGCCGTATATCACAGAACCGGGAAGACCGAGAGTGACAGTAAAAGCACGTCAAAAAATTTGCACACAAGCACGAACTTATCCTAGGTCCACCAAACAGCAACCGCACTGCTGCTGGCCATTCGCAAAATGCCCAATGCGATGTTTGCAGTCAATCATTAGCGACCGCTGACGCCCCGGTGCGAATTCCTCCGAATCTACGTAAAATCCTCGAGGACGGGCGAAAGTATTCAGATATATGGATATTTGCTGGTATTACTGCTTTATCCCGTCTTACAGCAAACGTTAGGCGGCCTAACGCATGATACGTAATAATTGAAATCCAGAAGATCATTTCAGGGTGCATCAAACGTTGCACATCTTCCTTATTAGTTGATGGCGTTCAGGAAAATAGACATCTTCTAATGCCGGAAGTGCTTATGAGTTCTGTTCTCGGCTAAAAGCTTGAATTTTTGGAAGCAACTCAAGGCTGCCTTATAGCCAGCTAATTTTATGCACTAATTATCACTGTAGGCATCATCTGCGTTGTTGTATTTCCCCACAAGAGGGTATTAATGAAAACAAAAAAATTAACACAATGTTTGTTGCAAATTGGAAATTTTTGGTTTGCGTATATCAGACAAGGCAAAATATGGATAAATACGTTATTTCGGAAAAAAACAGATTTTCTCTTAGGAAACTCTTACTAATGCATCTGTATCAATTAATGTCCTAAGGTGCTGTCACAAGCGGTGCGACTACGGCTTCGTTGAAACACGTAATTTTCAGACATTTCTAGATATGCCACAAGAAACTGCGAAAAAGACCCACCAATATCTGGGCATTTTCATCTTTTGCGAATATGTTAAGATATTTTCCTACGCTGTGCTTCCAGCGAATGCGTAACTTACAAGCGAAAAGGACATGGTCGTAAATATTTTGGTAATATTTTAGTATTTATAAATCCAGCCTGTTGTACATTAACAATAATTGGGTCGAATGAAGAAACAAACAAGGACGATAAAAGTGGTTTCAACAAAGTGAGAACCAGTGCTTTTTCCGACCGCAGGCGGGAACTTATGCTATGCGTCAGAAAGGTCATAGGCGGGCAAGCTGTTCTATTTTTTATGCCGTTGCTTGGGTAGGAATGATGGGCGTCGACATTCATTAAGGAAATACCCAGTTAAATCACTTTTTCAAGCGAATGCTTACCATAGGTTTTTTAATTATTCAAGAGCACATGCATTGCACGCATCTTTGAAGACATGCATCTTCTCTGGGGATTATGTTTCATGTTTGAGTGAGCATAGATGTAACCCAACCTGACACCCGCATGAGAAGCACGCTCATGATTCCGCATAATGAACAAAAGTTTTCAGAAACTCCTATTTAACTGGTGTTATTAAATCATACAGACTAAAGATACCTCAATGCGCAATCGACTAAGGGCGCTGAAAACGGCAAAACATCTGCTGATTTTTCAAGAATACCCTATGACTTACTGGACTCCACCATTTTCAGAAAGAACATCGTAAGTTTATGGAAAAAAGTTCTTCATAAATAGCAATCGGCGCGCCTGCCATTGGAGCCGCTAATTATATTCCAGGTTCTCGATGATTCATAGGGCTTCCTACATGTTACCCTATGAGCCTTGCATTTTTATGATGTCCTGATTCACAACTACCTATGTGTCCTGCTTAACCGCATTTTCAGTAATGCAAGATCGAAAACATTACGCTGCTTTCTCCTGGTGTTATTTTGAAACACATAGTCAGATTGAAAGCCGTTGTCTTGCCTTGACGCTTCATATCACCCTATTTTCTTGAGTATATTTGTATGAAAGCGTTATTGTACATGTTTGCATTCGTATATCTTTCTACTTACTCACTGGCGCGTACTTCTACAGATGAGGCCTACTTATTCGACACGAAGGCTCATACCTTTTGCGTTTCCGACTTCCTTAAGTTGTAATTTGTACCCAACACTTCTTTTGTACTTTCAAATGACCAGAGGTCTTTCATTATTAAACTGACACTTTTGTGGATGTAGTTTGGCCGGTGTTTGACTAAGCAGAAATGTTTCGTGAATGTACACGGACTATGCGGTTCGCGTCACCAACCGCGGGCTACTTATTACTCTAAGTGCTTTTATCAACCATAAACATTTCTCAGGATACCGGCGAGAATCTTGGTATAATGGGCAGGTCTTCGCGCTCCCTCTGTCGCGTTGAATGAACACAAACTATATCGTCCAAAACTGCGCTCGGCATCTGTCTGACTTACGATGGCCGATTAGCGAGAAGTGGTCGCTTCTATCTCCGCCTTTTATGTTGTTGTTCCTGCCGTACCATTACTGTTCGATGCACTACACCCTGCGGACCTTCTCGAAGAAGCTCTGATGCAAGACAATAAAATCGGTTTCCGATGCTACCAGATCGGCGAGCATTCCTGTATATAATTGTTACATATTAGCTTTTTCTCATATAATAATAACCGTAGCCTTACTAGATTACGGACACCCAACCCAAGAAACTTAATCCTTCTTTATCTTTGATACGAGTTCAGACGACCTTATTTCAATAAAGGTATCGGGAACATGTGCAGATATTTGCAATTTTTTCAGGGACAATGTCCTTGGGCAAAAATAACGTACCTTACTACTCGGTACTTTTTCGTATACTGAGTGGCTAATTTCATGAAATTTTAGTCGAGGTTCTGAGATGTGTTTTTATTTAGGAAGGTCTGATTATGTGGGTTTGTAATATTAACTATTATATGCTTCTTTGAGATCCCCTGTAAAAACTGCACTCGATAAAGGTTGACTATCTAGGTATTACAAATTTTTCACATTAATTTCCGACGGCCCTATAAATTCAAATACATTTTGTAGAAAACACGCTCGGAATATGCTTTCTTTCACTTACGCGATAGCAAACCACGTAGTCTTCACATTTCATATTCAACGAAAGTGCACTATCATTGTTAAAATATTTCTAATAATGAGATTTTTAATACCGAGCGGCGAAAATGAGCCAACTTGCCGGGCAATTGCCGCATCAGCATCCCACGCGCATGACGAAATCACGGTAATAAACGACTCGGACGCAGACTGACAAGCCACCTTCGCATCATTTACGATTCCAGCGGTGATTACGAGAGCTGTTAATTACAGTATGCATATGTTTCTACGGCAGATACACGCTATCAATACTGCACCCCTTGTGCCACCATTACCCTTATATGCAACTTTCTCTGATGATGGGTTCGATTGAGAATCCGAAACGCCAGGCCAATAAATTTCTTATTCCAATGACCGCATCTTCGTCTTCTGAACTGCTTCCTGAAACTCGCTCCTCCGCTTCTATCAGTAGCTCTCCTTACTAATGTTCATCGTCCGAAATTAAAGCAATTTAAGGAGGTTTCCTTACCCCTTTTTCGCATTACACATAGTTTAAAAACTTCTATACATCCGCCTTCGAATTCGAGCGTTGCAAAAGTTCATCATACCTATTTCATATCTTTGACCTAGTTTGGATTTTAACCGATGATAGGCTTAAATGGTATCGCCCTTTATTTGCATCGGTGCGTCAATATCATTCGTAAGAGCCTTTCATTTTAAAATTGTTTGAGAATTTGAGCTTCACTTCCATCGTAACGTCTAAAGAGAACGAAATTCGCCGTACATGCCTAAATACTTTGGAAAAAACGAAACTGCAGCCTTTTCAGTGACAAGGTAATGTGGGGCCCTCGCCAACGAGGTTTTAAGTGTCTTTTTTATTGTCCGCTTTCCATTCAGCTTAGATAGTTAAATCAGTTTTACTCAGGTTTAATCTAGTTTTCGTCGTTTCTTCACACAATTGAGTGTTTTATATCATTTTGCCATCTCACCAATAGAAAACGCATACAAAAGTCAATCACAATACCTACTGCTCACAGAAAGGTGAAAGCAGCCGAGAGCGTTGAATAACATTCTTTACTAGCTGTTCATTTATGGCGAAAATGGAGTCAAGGGAATATTTATACACTTTCCAAACAACTATCTATAGGGCTGAAAATTTTGAAATACCCTAGCATCTGCAGTCCTTTCAGAAACGGTCGTCGGCTTGGTGGGCCTACTCTAAATGTTATCTACTAAGATTTTGTGTTTGGTCCATTTGAACTATGCGTATTCGTAGGTACTTTCGGTCTTGGTTTTTTGGATCTTGATGCATATTTTGTTTTCTTATGTGGTCTAACAGAATTGTACACATAAAATCTGAGGGTAGTTATGCCCATCATTGTATGCTATATGAATTTCGCACGGAAAACAATGCGATAACAGCTACCAAAATTATTTGCGACGCTCCTTCGAATGCTTCAGATATCCGCAGATGCCAGAGATGGCTCGCAAAACGCCGACATAGCGATTTTGACCTTTCCACTTCTCACCGTTCGTGGAGGACACTGGACCTAGAAAATGATATTTTGCGCCAAACCGTTTAGACGAATGCTTATCGAGCCATCGAGGAGTTAGCGGAAAAATATAATCCAATTTTCAATGAAAAAAGGCCCAAAATTCCGCGACCTACAAATATTTGCCATGCGGACAGGGAAATGAAGTATTTCCCCTTCAAACTGTAGTTGAAAATGGGAAATTGTCTTCTACGTTACTAAAAGGTGCAAACTTCAATGGCATTTCATGAGTCAGACACCAGTTCTTACGCCGAAATCAGGTCCACAGGCCAAGAAAATCTTGTCAGGTGTTAGGTGGAGTGTGGTGGACATACTTGACTTTCAGCCAAATTAACAAGGTCATATCTTGACAGCGGGCCTCCATTGTTAACAGTTAGGATGGTTGAACCAAGCCCTTGCCATTAAACATCCAGCGATTATCAATAAAATGTGTTCTATCATATGACAAAGCGAGGCCACATTCAAACCGAGAGATTCAAAACAAAACTTGAGAATTAGGGGGAAAAAATTTCGTCCTACCCGTCTTATTCATCGGACTGTGCGTCCATTGATTATCAGCTGTTCAGATCTCTGCAGCATTTTCCGGGTGGAAAATGGTTCGAAATATCGGTGATCAAAACTGGGCTCTCGGAATGCCTTTCAATAAAATAATTTGCCAATCATAAACAGGGGATCGTAAACTCAGTTTCCAGATGGTCAATAGTAATAAAAGATACTAAAAGGTTTTACGCTAGAAATTTCTCTTGCCAAACATTTAGGAAATGAAATTACCTTCCGGTATGCCTAACATTTGTATCAACCTGTATTTTGCGATAAATGGTCCTCCTTATTTTGGATAATCTAATGCAAAGTCTACTGTCTGAATATGTCTGCTAAACGATTTCATTGTTTAGGGTAGTGTGATACCATGCCAACAACACAGGTACTAGCCGAAAGCCCATACACGTGTGTTTCGCCGATATTCCGCCGCTGCATGGTGCAGCTGCGAGGGGTTCGGCTCGTCAGGAGGTCTCCCAGCATTCCTCCTCTGTTTTGTGGTAAGAACTCCAATTTAGAAATTGTCGCTTTTTAATTTTCTCAGATAGTGACTACCAAATTGGAGTATATCAGTTAATTTAAGGTCTACAGGCTCAGGTTCCTCTCTTTCTGTATGCACAGGAATTACTTAGGTAACCAGAAAACATCGTAGGCGTAGACACACACACAAGAATACTCCGGCTTCTAAGGATTACAAACGCAGATTATGCTGTTGTTCTCTCGGTTACTGAGCGTTTCTAGACCACTTGTGCCATATGAGTCTGTATGTTTGCACTTCTGGCCGTCATGATTAGTGATATTTGCAACTTTCTGAATATCCCGGAAAGAGTACCTGCGTCAATTTTCCGTGGTCTTTGTCAGTGATGGTATTAAAACTTTTATCTTTTCAAATCCTTCAAGAACGAACTTGTTATCAATTTATATCACTGAACTGCAGGTGGCGGCTTTCGTCTAGAAGTCAATGGTACAATTGGTGCGCATTTTTAGTATGCAGCGGACACCTTAGAATGCTGTGTTGACAAAGCAAAGCACTCCACAAATCACTTACGTTCATTCAAACAGCTGTTTTGATAGATGAAGTATCCAGAATGCGCAAGTGACATTACCGAAAATGCAGGTTATTAAGCGAGTATCATTAATGGATACTTACCCCTCTCTGAAATTTAAGCATTTGCCAATCAGTCGATCAGGCCTTAGAAAACGTTGTTTAAAGAAGATGCTCTTAAATCAGCATGATAAAATCAAAGCTATTTTGACATGCATAGTGGTTCGCCTTGTTTGTCGAAGTCCAGTGAAATTACTGATTAAACATCGAGTCGGCCACAGCAGGTAGGTGCATGTTTGTATTCAATGTAGCAACCTTCTGCACCGCCTACTCTATTATGTATAAGATTATGTATCGCACCAAATGGTGGTTAAAACTTTGAAATGTGTCTTCGATTAAAAACGGTTGCATGGATAGAGTTGTAATACTGATTATCTTGCAGTCTAATCCGAAGAAACTTCAGTCACACCAACAAACAAAGACCGCACTGGATAGAATAATGATTAATTATGTACATAGTTTGACTTTTCCATGGACTATCGGTGCCATTTTGAGTTCAAATATCCTTCTGAGACATTTGTGATAAAACTCGGCCGCCTCTGGAGAATATGAACTCTCGATAGAAACTGCAAGGCTTGAGTACAATCAACCCCTTAACCACGTTAGCTAAGAGGCAACGCGAGGGGGGGGTCGTGAGTTAAGTCACATTCGCTTCAATTTGCCTGCGCAGCCTACTGTAACGTATGAAATCTACCTATTCTGGTAGAGTAGGCTGACTACCCAAGCAGGATGTCCGAAGTAATAAATCTGGAATCCCCTAGATGACTACTGAAATCACTTGATTAATCGGCGTTTGGAAAATTTCAAATAACGAATAGACCCACTTTTACAAAACTCGGTGGCGGGAAACTTAACTCAAAAGTGATTAAACTCCCTGCTACCGGGGGCCTAGTAGCTTAGTTAGCTAGAGCGTTGACTGTGCTCAAGCCTTACCCCTGATGCCATGGCTTCGAACTCCACCGAGACCGTCGATTTTTCACAAATGGGCCAACTGAAATATCCAAATCTGCCAAAACCATCAATTCAATTCTACTGCGTTTGTAGATGACGTGCACGAAAGTATGCCTTATTCGAAACTTTATAATTAAAGAGAGGGTATCGTTCGGCTTTAAAAAAAGGTTTGTGGTTATATGCTTTTTAGGAATGCGATTTGTCTATTCAAATGGCATCCCACCTGTGTAGTCCTTGCCAGCCGAAAACATATCTCAGGATTTTAAATTAAATGTTATGCGATGCGCCACCTGCTGCACGTACCTGTCTGTTTAGTTGCTTTTTAGACAGAGCTTTGCTCCATTCTAAAGACCAACGGTTGGATTAGTAAATCCTTCGGAAACACTGTAAGACTTGCCCCATAACACCGTCAGCGTGAAAAGGAAATGTAATTTTTTAAAATGTAATTTTAAAACATCTCATAGAAATGATGGATCTAACCCTTAGCAGGTGCAATACGAAACATTAAATTAAATGACCGAGCATCTACCGGTCACATATGGAATACTGTGACGGTATACGTCAGAGTTAAATGTGAGCTAGTTCAATATGACCTTCTGAGCACATTTTGAAGTGGGGCCAACTTAAGTCGCGTGCAGTGTTCTCTTCACTATTGACATTCAGTTATAGGCGTTAGAATATATAAAATTCCTGGGACCTGATTGCGTTGAATTGAAGTTCATCTTCGGTCGTCTTACACAGTTTTTCAGAAACGGGTACTTGTCTTCGCAGCATTTAGGCTTAAACTGAGATGGCAGATATGAAGAATCTGCTTTTTCTTTATCTCAGTTTAGTCCGGAGAACTGGACACCGTGCAATTTGATGTCGCATTTTTCCAAATATATATGACCGACTGTTGAGGTCTACAGAGGACAGATGCAGTTGAATCTAAAATGAAACCAA
Organism: Spirometra erinaceieuropaei; assembly: GCA_902702965.1. NCBI lineage: Eukaryota > Metazoa > Platyhelminthes > Cestoda > Diphyllobothriidea > Diphyllobothriidae > Spirometra > Spirometra erinaceieuropaei. Next base: position 550,670 of record CACRXP010000230.1, read on the forward strand.
AAGGAAAGGTGCATTTAAAAAAACATACTTACTGTAAATTGCAAGCCCTTAAAACCGAAAGTGAATTAATAGGATTGACGGCAGCCACAACTGACCATCTGCTTTGAAGAAACCTCTCCAACTGAAGTCACAGCGAAGTCCGTGTGAACAAAGAGATAATGACCAGCATAGTCATCCTATGCATGCATGTTGCAAAGCTCCTAAAAGCTTAACCGATATTTTTAAAGATGCTAGAAAGTTGAAATGATTACTTAATCATAGCTATATTACTGAGTAACATGTAAAACAGGTATCAATTTATTTCCATATCATGGCGTCTTGGCCATTGAAAGTAGGTATGCGAAAGACCCGCCACGACGTTGGAGTTTTTAAGGCAATCCTACATTTTTCACTGCTAAATCGAAGGTAATCAAAGTCGTCATTAAAAACACCTTAATTACTTGCAGGGCTCCACACATAGTACCAGGAAGTCTATGGCCATTTGCTTGCGATCATACACAAACGAATGGTAAGAAACAACTAAACAATACACTCCAGTCATGTTGGCCCAAAATGAAGTGAATAAATTAAATAGTTTATATTCGGTGATCCTCCACTCTCTAAAATTGTCAGCGGCAGTACTGGTAGTCAGTACTCAGACGGGACAAAGCAATGATGCAAGCAAGGGCTGTGCAGCAGCAGTGATCCGATGTTAGACTGTAGTCACTTACCCCAGATGCATTCGAATGGCCTCAGCTACCAGCCTCCGACTGCCATGCTGTTGGTTGTGTGGACGAGCCCCAGATTACACAGGTAGGGTCGTTTCTTGAATGAGGACAGGTAAGCGCAGTACCCCGCCTGTGATGCAAGTGGAACAGTTATGTGAATCGTTTCTCTTTTCGTGCTCTGTAAGTTTCCTGAAAATGTGAGCACCGTCGGATAGGGTTCTATATGTGCTTATCATTTTTTAAATGCGAAATATTCGGTTTTTTATTCTATATGGAACTCTGACCTGTCCATCTGCAAGAAGCTTTGGCCGAACAACTAGGAAATTAGTAAACTTTGGCGAGAGATGAATATGCCGATCTTGGTCTGTCCTGTCGATAACCGTTGTCATTTGCTTATTGACAAATGTTGCACTACCTACCTGTGAATGTGCTTTATCGACGCTCTGGGGAAAAACGAGAAGCTCGCGACATAATCCAGCGATCGGACCATTACAACTAGATTTACTCCCACGGTTGGCAGTTGATACCAACTGTCTGTGTTAATCGCACTTTGAAGCAATCATCCACGAGCACTACATGCATTTCTAGCCTCCAGTCTGCAGGCCTGAACTTTGCGCGATCTCCTTGCCGAAGACAGTCGTACTTGGCCAAAACTTTTATCTGTTCCTCCGACAGTAGTTGGAGATTCGATTCCCAAAGATTACACCGCATCACTTTAAAGATGTGTTGACTTTAATTAGAAAAGTGTACTAATACTAGAATTCACTGCTGACTCAAAACCCCAGCAACTTCCCCATTCAACAGCAGAAATACCCTGGGACATATGTGGCTTTTTGGGTAGTAACTGGCTGTGAAGTATGGCAGAGTGGTTTCATGCCTCTTTTGTCCCTACATACTGCTGGCAGAAACGTTCCCTTCAAAACTAGGCAGTATATGTTTGCTGATCTAACTATTTTTTGCAAGACAAACTATGCTTCCTCAATAGACTTGGATTTTCAAAGACTACATATCGTTTGAGGTGGTGGCGCCCGCATTACCTTTAATGTCACAGTGGAAAGGCAACCGTACATCTTGCTATTATTACAAGGTAGTCGGAGTAATCGAGAGGATTGGAAAGTGGCATAGTAAAGTCTGCAAATATCAAAATACTACTTACAGGCGCCGAATTATACAGCAAGAGCGAGGCAGGCTATGTGTTTGGGAATGATTACTAACTAGACAACAACAATAAGGGTAGCACACCTTCCCGTTAACGGATGTATTTTATCGACATCTTCCATCCATTTACTGAGGATATCGCATTAAGCTCGAGCAGCGAACCTGCTACGGAATATCATGTGCACATTCCCAGTGCACTCCTTTGACTAATAAAAGCTGTTAATAATCCGTAAGGCAGGACGAAATTCTGTTGCATACTGCTTGCTAGTGAATAATCCGAAGTGATGAATCATTGAATAGTACAGATTATCCGAGATGTAGAGACAGAGTAATAATCTCTAAGCAATACTAATTTCCGGTAGCTGCGTCTTCGAGGCACTATGGTCCAAAGGCAACCAAAAAGACATATTCTGAGGTTCAAGCTCAAGAGTTAACCAAAGCCCAACTTTTCCTGGACATTGGACAGACTGTACTCACCGCAAATAAGTTGTACATTGGAACTTATAGGCCACGGAGAATAATCAGCTTTCTGCACTAGAGTGGAAAAGTATCAATGATTGGCTCATCTGTCGGTGTAAACTACACAGACGATGAAAGAGTGCCCATTATGACGACAGACTATTTCCCTCCCATAGGTTGATTCTTCGTTTTCCGTCTTGAACGGTCAGAGGCCAGATGAGGCGCCAGTCTCGTTTCAACCACCTCTCACGCACAGCTGCTAGTTCACACTATCCAGTTTGTAGTCCGAGTAGATTTAAGTAGAAGCTGACTGCCGACCAGAGGCACTAATTTTAAGGGCAAGCATCCCACAGCCGCATGACGCTCAGCACTAACGCGGTTTTCAACCTACTCTTATTGAAAATAAATCACTCGCAGTTATCCAACTTGGATGACGGACCTGGAACTCATTTTTACATATCGTCCTCCGTTGATTACAAAGTTTGCGAGAATTATTCACCTAGAGTACTCATTAGGGAAGCCGAGTCCTTCAGAATAGCAGGTGAAACGCAAGCAGTGAACTTTTAACTGGTGTCTGCGTTAAGAATACAAGGAAACATAATCCCATGCTAAACGCAATACCGCTCGCGCGTTCATCACAGGTGTCCATACTTGGTATGGCAAATACATTCTACAGATGCTGCATCTCCTATGCTCTCACTACCCCTATCTGCTGCTGTCTCGAATGGTGAACTTGAGTGTGAATTTGGATCGTCAGACAGATAAACTTCCTGCTCAAGCGACCGAGTTTCATCCTTCTTAACTACCCCCTGAAACTCGCAATTTGGCCTCTATTGACAAAATGTTGCCTTTTCTAGGGATCTTGTAAAAGGAGTTGACAAAATGACGGCAAACGTGGTCGATAAGCTCAGTACGCACGAAGAAGAACTACGGGCTTAAGAGACCGACACATTTCAAACGTTTAATCATAGATAAGGGTTTCGAGTACGACTAGTTGATGCAGTACTACAACTGCCTGAGCTTGCAATTACCGAAAAATTCTCTCGCAATCTTAATGCCATTTTTTCGAAACTTAGCTTGTACGTAAAATGGAGGATGTTGGCAAATCCACCGACTTCATCGAAACGCGTGCGCAAATGTCCGCTTGAGACTAATGCAAGTTACTAATGTCTCTGACTTGCGTAACAATGAGCCCTCCGACCAAAAATGTAGACAAACACAAAATGTTAAAATAAAACAGGCAGCGAATCAAAAATCAATCCAAACCAACTCAGCATGGTTACCGTCATTTAGTGTACGGAGTTGATGTAACTTTTAATGTTCGATAATCGCCATCAGTCTTGGGTTTTGTATTGGCTGGGCATGTATTACGCGGAAGGTGTTATATGATTGAATTTAACAAACAACAAATGTGTATCTTTCTTTTTCAAGGAGGCCAGCAGATCCCACTAGAGCCCACCGAAACAGTTGAGAAGAACGCCATGTTAAAAAGAGATGGGCGGCATCAGAGGCGACATCAGTGATGTCCAGGATGTGGAATTTTGCAAGGAAAAAGTATCCAAGAAGAACGCATAATGGACATGGAAGAAGGGCTGAAGGATACATAAGGCTGCCTTAAAAGTCGGTTACTTCAATGTCCAAATTCCGACTCATCCTATTTGCGTCCGCCGCTTGGAGGAATTAATACGTATTCCATCTCCCTTGATCCCAGATGCTGACTTAGTTCTGATTGATAATTAAAACCGTTGGGATAGTAATTGTCTGCCTGCGAAATCTGGTCATTGCTGGTAATCAGAAGTTTACTGTGAATACCTTATAATTAATCACTCCTGTCTTCACAGAGGACTTTTGGCATTAGATATTCAGCTCGCATTTTGCAGGGGAAAGCCACATACTATTATTCTTGAGGTTGATCGTTTTTCCCTATGGGCAGGGTGACAGTTGTTGGTTCCTCGGGTCTATCTAGCGGTAAATGTTTTCAGGCCAACAGAAATTCTGAACTACCCACTATCAACTCTGCCGGTTTTACAATCAACCCACGATACGAAATAACACAAGCAACAGAGCATCTGGCTTACGTAGTTAACGATCTTATTGACTGACATATAATTCCCTAGATTATCGGGTTTAGAATTGAAGTTGCATGCAGCTAATCCAGTCTTTGGGGTGGGGGGTGGATTTATTCAACACCAAAGAAGACATAGTGACGTAATCGTACTATTACGATGAGCCCGTCCTTCAAAGGTAATGCCGAGGCGATTGAGCGATAGAGTCGGAAGGCTGACTACATGAAGAAACTTCTCCCTTGAATCATTAAATAAATACTCTTGCCGAGGTCTTCGTTTGTGAAGGCAAGGAAAGGCTGTGGTCTCCTTTTTTCCGAATGACTCACAAAGGCTGCTACTAGTCTGCCCCGTTGTATGTCACTTTTTTGTCGTCTTCATCCGATCTCCTGCAAATTTCTGTTAGTGCCTTGCTGACTGTGGCAACTTATCATACTGCTAAAGCGCAATTGGACAGGTTCGCATCCCCTAACACAGCCAATCAATTGCCTAGCGAATTTGTGCAGCGTGCACCAAGTTTAATACCATCCCGTGATTCGGATCCCTGCCTGGCAAAATGGCACAGCCTACCTGTCTGACCAATAGAAACGCATGACTGTACCGGCAACTGTGCAGTTGTTGTCTGTCCAGGCCGTCTTCTGCACGTAAGGACAAGGGGAGCGCTTTGACACTCTTGCCTATACGGGCTTTCAGGGAAAATCTTCCTGTGCAAAAGTGAGGCACAGAAAGTGAAAAGTTCCCGATCACATTTCGTGGCAGATTCAGTAGTCAAGCATAGGCATTCGGACTCCCCTTCGAAAGAGACCGGCCGAATTTCGTTCGACTTTCCAGCTCGCCCTCTCGCTCGTAGTGTGGACGTGTTTAAAAACGAATTTTCTTTACAAAGGAGGGAGTAATACAACAAAGTATTTTCCTGATCTTCATGCAAACACACTGAACTATGGCCGCTGTACAAATAAGTGAGCCGGAAGGACACGTCTCAATGAACCATTCAATCTACCGCTCTTCTTCGCCCGGGTGTGCTAGACTGGAGGTACGTCGTTCATTTTCGCTCCACTTTCCCCGGCCCGTCCAGATTCTTTTGTCCGTGGATTTCTGCCCTTTTCTTGGTTTCTCGTTTTTCAGGAGCGTTAGCGCAGCGCCATTCCCGGATCGAAAAGCTCCATTGGTTCTAGTTTCCTCGTATGAATTTATCCTAACGGGCGGATCTTCGTTTCATTTTGCGAGCAGGTTCACTTGAACGAAAGACCTGTGCAATCCGATTTTCTAGGCTAATAGATTATTCGGAAAGGTTTCGGAACAAGTGGATGTCTTCACGTTGCTTTTTGTCTGCTTAGGACAAACGTGCAGAGCAAGATTGAAGAGCAAATACAAGAGCATCTTTCTTAACTCATCTGTGTATAACAGTGGGCAAGTCACCAAACATACTGGTTTCATTAGACCATAAAGCATACGCCTTACGAGGGGGGTTTGCTTACTCTTATTCGTAAACGAAAACATTGAGAACATTGTATCTTTCAATTTTACCTGTACACCTGTAGAACCCTGTCCGAAAAGGCCTGGCAGGATTGCCTTCCAGAATGCCATTTCGCTCGTTTTGTCCCATTACGACAGAAACGATGTGTGTAAAAAAATCATCAGACACTTTTTGTAGAGTATGTGCTGCAAAATCAACCGACAGAATTTACCAACTTTAGATCCAGAAAAACCCTGAGGACTCCATAAGCTCACAAATAAGCTAACGAGTTAGTCGAGACATAGTCGGCTGGACGTATTTGCTTCGACAAAATAAGTGCAATGAGCCAGACCATGGCGCGTTTCAAAGGCCAGGCCATGCACATTATAAACATGGAACTCGAAACCGCATTTTTCTGCAGTTTGTTTTTCATCCACGATGGATGTCGATTTATTGTTTTGCATTAGACGAAAACGCATTAGACTGAATAATCAGTGGGTCCCATTTGCCGAAAATATAATTGTGAGACATTGGTCAAGGTCGTTTTCAAAGTGCTCCCCCTCTAATATTCGTTGTCAAACTGTTCCTTAAAGTCTTTCAAGGAATGTCTAATTTCGTGCAGATCGTTCTGCTGCCGTGTTCCTCATACGGATGCAAACTTCGATACCTATATTCTAACTAGCTGACGATAACCAGGGTTGGGTTGTTCGTTCTTCATTTGGTCCATTGAGCCTGTCTAATAAGGCAGCGTAATATCTTTCCTCGGCGTTTCGGGTCTTGTGTGGGCGAGTGGTGTGAGGGCGAGCCCAGACTAAGCTACCGTAACCTTGACCAGTCAGCAGGCAGCAACCTATGGACAAGCATGACCGCGTTTCTCTCGTCCGCACTCGCCTCCTCATGAGTCTTTCGCCATAAGATGTACCCCTGGTTCGGCCACTTTCGACTGTTTAGCGGGATGACGAGTCCCTACCACGGTCAGCCTCCGGATGACGTGCACGTCTCGCTCTGCGCGATGCCGCAACAGCTGCAGGTTCAGGCAGACCACGTGAATGAGATTTCAGCAAGTGGCGGTCCCCTATTTCTGCCAAAAATGTCGACTAACATCTCAGCCTTCTCATCCACGACTCTTGCGTCGCACAAGTAACAACCCAATTATGTGGGTTGGTGGCTGCAATACCCCTGAACCGTTTACGCTCTCACAAATTTGACCACAATAAGCGAATGCCATCATTACCTAACAACGCGACTGGCCAGAACCTACTTTACATTCAATTGTACATTTTCTTTTTTCTGTTGAAAATAATAGCCTTAACTAAATTATAACGTTATAATTTAGAATACTTCCAGAGTTGTTAAACTTGTCAGACGGGATGTTCCTTACGCGTTCTACCGCAGGCCTGCACTGATCGCCTATAACGGACATAAATGGGTTGTAAATAAAGCAATGCATGTGAAGAATTATCGCGTAACTTTTACCCAAACATACGTTCTATTTGTATCGGCTTCGACGGTGTTGCAACTGACGGATTCTCGTTTCCATTACCGGTTTTGCCTGGCACAGAAACATGTCTTGTAGGTGAAAAAAACTAAAACGCCACCAATGTCGGTCGCGTTTTTTGTTTATATTGTGTCTCCTTTATTCTTAGATGAGAATCGCTGAGCTTGAAGAACGCCTCGAGGAAGAACGGTCTTTTCGTAACAAAGTATGCAAAACATTTGCCTTGAAAATTACACATTTGAAAGTTTATCTAATATAAACCAAATATATTTGTTTCGTACTTGGACAGATTACTGAAATTGCACTTTGTAACTACCGCCAAAAAATATATTTTATAGCAACACAGACTGTGTTGGCTTCATACCTTCCAGAAGTCCATTATGTTTCCATTCACGACTGTTAAACATGCGGAAAGAGATGATTCTGTTTAAAAATATTAGCGGCCAGCAGATCTGTCTGTGTACGATAGCTCCTAACGTTAAATTTGCGTACAATGTAACTGCGGAAGTAATAAAACGACTGAAATTTTGTGCCATGACAAAATCCATAGCAATATTTCGTAAAAGTCAAGGTCCAGGCTACCTAAAATCACAGAATTAATTAAAATGCCCAAAACATATTCTCGCTGATAATAAAAATTGGACGACTGACAGGGCCAGCGAAATGACTGGTTGCAGCCTCCCACTGTGGATACCTTGCATGAGGCCTATGATGAGGCAGCGTCCTGACATTCCGGTGTACGTGCGCAGTGCGGACATCCGCTACCAGAAACATCCAGTTCTGCAATATTTAAACCAAGTTTTTCGACATTGGACTTTTTGCTGGTACACATTCCGCCCTCTGATGCTTAGCTCACATAGCGACTCATTTTAGTCATTTTTCGTCTACCGGACATCCGCCATGCGCAGTCTGCTGTCTGACTTCCGCAACTATCAATGTAACATAACAGTCATAGCTATATTGTACTGTCGTGGGTTTCCCCATCTTCCTTTGAACAGCCCGGCACAAACTTCTTTGACCGTGATTGGCTTGTATCTCTCATACATACCAAAACTAACTAACGCCTTTGAAGGTATTCTGAAGCAGAAAACTTGTTTGGGTCACTCAATGTCGATAAGTAAATTCTCTGACAGTCTAAAAATCATCTTACGTCTAATGAGCCAAGCATATTCTGTATAGTATCTCTATATTCCTTAGCAAAGACAAAACCCCCATCTACATTTTCGCGGTTCTTTTATTAGATTACATGTGCTCCATTAGCATTCCTGAACGGTTCGTTATGTAGACTTTTAGGAGTCTGGCGTGCGTGTTTGTTAGCTCTCCCCACATAGTCCTTCACTTCTTTTCAGAACCAACGGGAGACCTGTGAATATGCTCTGGAAATTGAATCCCTCAATCAAAGGCTTGAGGAAGCAAATGAAACCATTAATCAGCAGGTGGGTTTTTTAGAAATTACATTCAAAAACGAAGCTTAATTGCAGGACTTTCTGTTCAACAAATTTAGACTAATGCATGCTCGCGCAACCAAATTCTTCCCAACACTCCGGTATGACAACTGTTAGGTTTGAAAATTTCGAGGTAGACTCATCTCTTCTCGCAACCTACGGAAAAACTGTCGTCAGTCAATTAGGTTACCAATAAACAATAATCGCCCGGAATTGTTGTCGACGAAAACAAGATAAGCTGAACTGGTCAGTTGTGGGCCGAATAATTATAAACGCCAGACCCAGAAGGCCTAGGTCTTGAAACCTAATCTATTGTTCATTGAACGTTGAACCAGACGCTTCGCCAGCAGACAAGAAACCCATTCCCTAAAGGCTGCCAAA
>CACRXP010000230.1:559895-576596 GCA_902702965.1 Spirometra erinaceieuropaei
ATGTGTGGTTCCTGCTCATTGCAGCTGTCTCCTCAGTTCTCTTCTTAAGCAAGAGTAACCGGAAATTTACAGCCACTCCTGTCGGAATCGTCGCGACGGCTCATTGTGCTATTGTTGCTGGCTTTTTCTGTTTTTGCCAACGACAGTTAACTGTAAAGGCGGCGGCTAGCTGGCAGTTGTGACGTCAGCCAAACAAAAGGAGCGATTCGAGCTCACTACAAGTCTTGCGTACACTTGCATCCCTGTTGGGTTGCATACCACTGGAGAAGTTTAAAGTAGGTGCCGAATAACCGTTTGGCAGGGTAAAGACGAACACACGATATTTTCGTTGACTACCTTTTATACCAACGATCCTCATTTTTTTAGGATCCGAGATCTATGGTTCAGCAAAGCCGTAATAACATAAAATGAAGGATGTGCTCATTTCATTACTTTCTTAGAGTTCGGGAAGTTCTTCCAAAAATAGTTTTTTCTCACCATGCTAGCAAATATTGCGATTTTGTAACAACCTCATGGGGCATTGTTTGCACAGAAAAGCAGAAGACAGGTATGGAGGTGCTGCTGGTTCTTTGGCCTCATAAAAGACACGGAAAGGCTATCTTGATCCAATGGTTTGTCTTTTCATCTTATTATGACCTCAGGGCAACCCAATTAAGCACGAGGAAAGGTGGATGGACTCGAGAGCAGATGAATATCCAGAAAGTTTGTTTTATCATATACCATTTAAGCCCCTTGAGGGTTTTGACGGCTGTTGATGAGAGCTAGTATCAGCCAGCCACCGGTCCGATAAAACGCCAACGGACGTATGAATCCGCAAATCCAAAGAAAGTTCTGGTTCATAATACAGCTGATGGTAACAATCGGGAGAGGGCACCCAAATATCCGTTGCCTAGAAATAATACCTGCTATATCTATTTGAGTAGGTTATGGCCCTGCATATGTATTGCTTCATCCGAGCTCAATTTTATCTGATCTGCAGTGCACATGTTGCCTCACTTATAGTACCATAGTCTCCAACAGTTGAGATGCCACCGCTGCAGACCGAGTCATGGATAATCAACCTTGCCCTTGGCTTACACGACTGAAGAGTGACAGCAGTAGTGGGTTTGCGGCTAAATCTACCCTTGCATACCTTAAGAGAGTTCAGAAACGATCGCCGTAGACCCACCCTACGCTAAACAACCTTAATATAAGCTTCCACTGCTGACAAGCGACCGCAGTAGTCCATATGTGGATTATTCTATAGTAGCTTACCTACGGACAATTGCAATACGATCGCCGTTGACCGAGCACTTGGAATATCAATTTTTACTATTACTTCCAGAGGTCAGGAGCTACCGCAGTCGCCAGTGTGCGGCTCAGTCAATGGCTGCATAGCTTAGGACAGTTGCGATAAGATCGCCTCTTTGGACAGCGGCATTTTTGGGTGCTCTCTCCCAATGGTTACCCAGCTGATATAAGCAGCTTTTTCACGGTTCCCGAGGATTTAACGGGCTACAGTTGAAAGTCGACCCCGATACTTGGCAGTTCATTTATAATCATGGTATCTAGTACCCCTCAGAGATGTTTTCGCAGCGGTTCCTCAATATGTCGGTTCTTGACTATTGAGAGGAACGTACACATTTGTCAAATCGAGTACTCGAAGAAGGAGAAAGGCATCGTCACAGAGACAACGTTCCGTACGGTCAAGAGTCATTTCGGAAAAACAAGCGCAGCTGGTCCCTGACACCATCGTCCGCCGACTACCGGCGATCGGCGAGACGGTCTATGCAAACGGGTTTGGGATAGTCTAAGTTGGTCTCTTGGTGTGTGCATGCTGACAGCACTCTTCTTCCATTGATCGTTCACACGGCATGTCATATGTTACTGTAATTTCATGCTCTTGCCTAATCTTCTATCTGTGCCAAACATTTCAGCTCGACGTTATAAAACGCCGCGAAGCGGAATCGGCGATGGTGCACAAGGAAAGGGACATACTGAAGCAGACTCTCGAAGCTGACGCAGCCTCTGCTCGTCGCCGTCATCAGGCTGCTCTTAATGAACACCAGGCTGAGCTGGAGGATCTGCGAAAGACAAAGGCCAAGTAGGTGATTATCACTCAAAACACCTCAGGACGCATTTAGGCGTCTTTCTTATTTTTGTTTCCGTTCTCCACCAAGGAAATATCAAAGTACTGACCAATATGCGGGTAGTTACATGTCGTGTTCTCAAATAACCTAATATTTTTGTTTGGGGTTTCTAAGTGCTAATCACTACCAAAGTGGGAGATGAAGGGAACGGACGTCTTATAGTTCTGGGACTGCAAGGCCGTTACTCTTCAATCGAATATGTGTAAGGAAAGTGACGTCGTGTAGATGGACGGTGTCGTTGGCAGCCGTCGAGATTCCCTCATGCTAGGCCATTCTAAACGCCTTGTAAAGTGGAACTTGGGTCGCTTTTGCAAAAATTTAAATCGATTGATTTTCTAGGGGTTCAGCAGTGGGTCTTACTCCTCCATGTTCACGTGATGTTTACTGTGCGTCTGGGTAAAATAATTAAGTAAGGGTAGTACTAATCTGAAGGGTCAGAATTTAAATGACTTAAATTTCGAAACGCTAGCCCCCCCCATTGTCCCGATAGACATACCCAAAACACTAGGACGTCTCTTTTAAGATGGTACATATCAATTTCAGCCAGTAGTCCACAGCATACCAAGTAGACCTACAAGAAGTCAGCTTCCCCTCGCGGAAATTCGCATCCTTGAGTGACGTGTAAATGTGCAGGAAGCACACTTGTCGCTGAGCCGCGACGATGGCTCACTTACTGTTCACACTGACTTGTTGGTTGGCCCATCATTCACACCCGCATCCAGGTCGGCCAGCCACTCCTACGTTTTGGACTTACTTCCATTGGGCATTTAAACCTTGGCTGTGGTGCCTATACCTGCCGTTTTCCCTACTCAGTCTCCCCGGATTCTGACTCTTCACTGCTAACTTAAATTAGAATCTGCTACGGTGATCATGAAAGTCTATAGAAGATCCAGTAAGTGTAGCTGATATTAATAAAAGGTCTACAATGCGAGAATATTTTCTTTCAGACAACTGAAAGTGCCAAATTTATGCATTGAATATACGGTTACATAACTTATTCCCATTTATTTCCGCAATTTCCGAGAGTTGATAAGGTCATATAACGAGTCACACAACTGAATTCCTTGTTGGACACTCCCCTCTCGACAGGGAGACTTTACGCTCGTTATTTAACTTGATAGAGGATCCAGTTTTCGGGTTACAGTTCGAAAATTATGTGCTTTGAATAAGCCTGTCCTCCTATAAGACGCGAACGGAGCAAAACGCGAGTGCGGCACTCCAGATGTGGGGGCTTAACGTCATGTCTGACAACGTGCTGTTGCCCATTTCCGGCTTGATTCGGCCGTGCCATCGGCACAGAATGGGGGCGGGGAATTTCCGTTCGTGTAGGTTAGGGAACCAGCATATATATAGCATATGTAGACAGGGAGCTTCATTCTGAACGAGCCGTTGCATCCATGCGCGTCTCCATTGGCCTGGCCTCTCCGCTGCCCGAGGAACATGGCGAGGGTGGGAAGAAAAGTTGAAGCTGATTTCGGTGCGGGTTTAGCAGAGTCACAATATCGCTCTTTCTAGGGCTCACTTTCCGCTTCTTCGCGACTTGAAATGCTCCTGGGTTTCTGTCCCTGCTATATCCGTTATTCAACATGCCATTTTAGGCAGCTATTCGATTTCATGCAGTTGCAAGGGACGTAGTAGATAGTCAGTCGTAACGAGGGCTTATTGAATGACTTAATGTGAACACGTATTTGAATCAATAATCGACGGAATAATGACTATTCCAGAACATCTAACGGATAAGGTGGAACACATAGAAACTTATGTAGAGTTGTCGACTTTAAGAGTAGTCATTAAAGTGTTCATCTTGAGAGTAAACTGGGACTTAGTAGGTTAAGTAGATCCCAGGACCGATCAGATTCGAATGAGACACTTGGTCCCGAATTTTCTATATAAACCATAATTTGTCGATGAGTCGTTTAGTTCTGCCTTGTTGTTACAACGTCGTTCAAGACTTTCTCACTATAAGCTTATTAACACTAAAGTAGCTACAGCCCTTCAGATTTCTAACAATGCAAACCATATTCATAACAGGAAGTGGTCTAAATAAATACGACGTTAATCGTTTTTTAAAGTAAAGCTGTCTAGATAGGGGGCTTAAGATGGTCATTGGGGCTTATCCTGGCACCTCCTGTCCTAAGGATCTTGCATTTTCGTGCAATTATTTTAACAAAATATTAGCTCGCGGCAACCATTTATGCTAGTTACCGCCGACCTCCATCTCCTGCTTAATTTATAGCTTGTTTCAGCAAGATTATTTGCGCAGCTGGGAAGTGCGTGGTCCATAAATCAAAGGTAGAACAGGGGGCTACTAGCGTGACCAACTATTTAATTCAATCTGACGACGCATGCTTTCAGACCTTCTGAGTTCCCTGATTTTCGCAACCTGTCACATAAATTGTTCAGTTGCTTACTTTTTAATGCCTTATTTGTCTTTTTCCACATCATTTTGATAACCTTCTCAATCAGTGGATTGCTGAATTTTCGGTCATTGGGCACCTCTCAGGCTCTCTCCCAAAATGCTTAGTTTAATCTAAATTATTGATTTTCGTTCAGTTTGTTTTGTTTCTTGCCTTTATAATCGTTGCACTTTTACTCCTACCAAGAAAGAGGATAGAATCGAGCATTCGTACTGATGGGCCAGATTTCCTACATGATAGCAATCCGTCGTCGAGGGATAGTACCGATGAACAGAAGGGAGACTGCGATAGTCAGGTATTTTTTGGGCCTGTAGTTCGAGTACACAAAACTGGCAACGTAAATAAACCAGAAATGGACAACTCAGTCCACAGTGGACTTGTCGTAAATATCTTTTAGCAGTAATAACTTATCTCGTTGCAGTCGTCTGCACGAATATTGAACGGAAGGGCAAAATGCTCGTATTCCATCCTAAAGTCGGGAAAAACCACGGATTTAATCTACTACGACAGTCATGCCAAGTTGAAGGCAAGTTGAAGGTAAAATCCATTAGTATTTGAAGAAAGGCAAATAGAGTCCACGCGTCCTTTGCTTAACCTGCATCTGCCTCCGATGCTTTTGATGGCTTAAAGCTGTCGGGGTGTTTCTTCCGAGTCGGGCTTCGCGTGCTAGGTTGACGAATAAACCCCCATACTGACAGAATAAAAGTGTTTACATCGTCGAGATCTCTTCCTTCAGGGCGACATTTTTTGTAGGTCGAGCCAACTGTCCGGGTAATTAAACGTGAACCATGCGCAGGAATTAAAGGACGGGCAGGGTAGGAGCTATATCCCTCCCCCACCATTGCTTTATCCAGTATTTCTCTAGATTAAACGCAGCCAAAGCCTAAAAACAAATTCCGATTTCTCAGTCACTGCTTTCCGTTCTGCCCACAGCCTTTCCCAACTTCGTTAAAGGCTAACTACCAATATTACCTCCTGAATTTACCTAATTGGTTCTCGATTCACGCTCCTACATGGGTATGCTTATTTTCCCCAATATTTCGTAGCCATTTTGATCAACAACAAACTTGCTCCGCTTGCTGAAGAAAGATCAACCCGCTAACCGCCATGTTGTTGATAGGTTACTCGCTCCTATTCGTCTTTTTGGCAGTCCAGTTGTTATGTCACGACAGATCCGCCATAAAATTCATTGTAAATTCTCGAATTCCCGTTCTTTGGACTACTTTTCAGGCTGGAAAAAGAACGCAGCGAACTATTTCAAGAGGCAGAGAAGCTGGCAAGTGAACTTTCAAAAGTGCAGAAAATGAACGTGAGTTTCGTCTTATCAGATTGGTCTTAAGGAACTTTCTACAAAACCATACGCTTAATTGCGGTTCTTTCCTACTAGCATGAATGCCTTGTCAGTAATAGTAAACAGACAACTTTACTCCAAGCATTCGCTCAAGTGATGAGCCTCCTCCAGCTTAACCACCTTCGCTCCTAATGGGTAGCAAGTAAAATCACGGAAAATCTCGAACGGCAACTAAGGAGCACGCATTTTTTCGAGCACAATGTGAACTTTTTTTCTGTGGGCAAAATGTGAACTGAAACAAACAGAGGTATAGCGGGCATATATGTAAGTGAATAGTTTAAATGAATCATTTTTCTTGCAAAGATATTTGGCCTTTTCGTCTCAAGATTCTGGATTTTTCGGACACTGATCTAGGGCTACTTAACCTGTTCGTCGATGTGAGCTCCCTAGTGTGGGCTAAGGTGTACACTACTTAAACCGTTATCCTGTTGCTACATCTTGTGATCCACATATCCGAAGGGGTTCCTCATGCAGATTGGAGCCCACTTCATGGGGCACTGATGGCAATCACAAGGTTGAACATTGCTTTTCTAGATTTTGCAGTTAACGAAATACGGTGTGAAAAAACACAAGAACAGCGTCAAAACTGTGCGTGGCCGTTGATGTTAGAATTTTGTAATAACTGGAAAGACCTTTTTTAAAAGCCCGTCAAATGTTCACGAGTTTCACCCTCAATTTATCTTAAAGGAAGCTCTGGAGGGCAAAATAGATGGATTCGAATGTCATACAACTCGACTAAAGGCTGGAAACGAGGACTTGCTAAAGCAGCTTGCGGAAATGAAGGCCCGCAACAATAGCCTCATGGCGACTGAGGCCGAAAATGTGAAGAACTTGGACAAAGCCACCAATGCACTGTCGATTGCTCAAAGGCAGGTTGCTTCGTTACAAAAGGAGGTGGATGACTTGAAAAACCAACTACACGAGGAGACAACGGTTGGTTTCCTGATAAACCCCTACTAAAACAAATGCTTTTCTGTTACTGTAGGCAGATGAGGTATTTGAAACATAAAATGGACCAAACGACACTGCGTAATAATCAGATAACAATGAGGAGTGCTTTTTTGTCGGCCTAGTGCCTGTTTCACGGGTTTTCGGTGGGTTACTTAAAACGTTTGAGCTTCAGTAGACTTAACAGCGCTTAGTGGGGTTCTTTCAGGGTTACTTTAGCGCAGAAGTTACTTATCCAATAACTAAATTTTGTTAGGTAAGTCAGAAAGCAAATAAAGTCTTGAGTCAAGAGAAATGTTCCAAGGACTGATATCTGAAACTCGAGTGCTAAAGGGTCAAAGTTAAAAGGGGAGGAAAGGAAATAAGACGGAGTACAAATGACTTCTTTCTATCTCAAGAATTCTGCCGTACTTTATTCACCACGGAGTGCGAGCACATGTTTACCATATAGCAATGTCATTAACACTGCTTTCTTCACGTGCCTCACAACGTTGCGTCTTTTGTTCTTCTTCAAAAAATTACATCTGGTTCCACCTCTGAAGATCCTGATTCTGCTGCCCAACGCTCTGGCAGATAGGGACATATTAATGAGATGTTTATCAACGGCCATACGATTGCCAGATATGCCCCAACTGTAGACCAGCAAGATCCGGAATTTTAACAATGTTCTGTGGCCTTAGAGTTCAGTAAGCTACAACTGGGCTACGGGCACACGGTTTATGAGTTACGATGGAAAATAATCAATCACCGAGATGAAGCGCTCGTGCGCTTTCGCAGTTGTATTCCGCTCATGCAACTATGATAGTTCGACCGTGGTAATCAACGACGCTCACTATGTTCTCCACAATAGGATGGGACCTGGCTCGGTGACTTGCGCGCGAGTTTGTTTACAATGATAGTAGACTTGCGCTGCATCCACCGCTCTCCCTCTCCCTCCCGCAGCTGGGCCCGGTTTCATGACAGAGCCAAGAAGAGGGAGAGGGCGCAAGTGGCCAGCGTGGTCGGACCCGCATCTAGGCGTACCACCAGACTATACTTACATAGGAACTTCCACATGTGAAGTACAAATGTGTGGAATCAGTAGAGGTGTGCATTTACGTCAGTTGACTGCTTCTTTTGGCTCGCAGAGTGGGTTACTGAAAATCTGGATGAAGAAATTGATGCTTCTTAATACTGCGCATCTATCGACTGGCGTGTCCGGTTACAAATTTAGAGCATGGAGTAGTCATCAATGGCATATTCGCCGTCGTCCGCCAGACCGGGGAGCACTGGGGTCTGGTCAGAAATATCAGATGAGCCAGATTTAGCCAATCCAGTCCCTGTTTTCTGGTCAGTGGCTTTCTCTCTATTATTGATTCTCAGTTGCTATGGGACCCTCCGAGATTTCCTTACATTAAAAACATGCATAAGTCATAACGCACTCGTTTGTTTTCCATCTTGCAGGTTTGCATGATTTATAAACATTACTGCTGGGTCATACAGATAGGGAACTCCTACTGGAATTTACCTCCTCCATCCGTCGGAAGATAATCAGTATGAATTTGGCATTAAATATGTTGGTATGCCCCCACTGTTTCCGATAGTGAATATCTTCACTTTCGAAGTCTCACACGAATATAAAAGCCCTTTGGGTAAATAAATCCTCTTCTCTTTTGTAATGAAAACTCGAAATGTGCACCTGCACCTATGCTTTGTCAAGTGTTTAGGTCTAGATACAATCCCAGAAAACGCGTTTTATTGACTACTGAATTTTCCAGACTGCCAGCTGACTGTTCTCATCGTCACTTTTGACAGTAAAAAGCATTGAACCCTAAGAAAGTATTAAAACTGACTAGCCCTAAGCGCAAGATCTTGGAATTTGCAATGTCTGTGGAAAAAAACAAGTAAGTGGACGGACGCGTCTCTAACTGAATAGAAGATGACGATGTCAACAGGTCTTTAGGTCTTGCTCTTTCGAAAACAGTCGTCCGACACATCCGCTGACAAACATCTTTGCGCTCCTTGGTGATGAAACTTCCATCTCTCCTTTTCCTTCTGCACAGCCCTGCGGATGCGTTTAAACGCCCGATTTTCCCCCTGGCGTGACCGTAATAAATGTTTACCAAAATAAATACCCTGTCGGTGCATTCGCTTCCCTTTCCATGCATTTCGTCCGCCCACTGCAGTGGTGGTTCGAAGGCGAGAATTCCCTACAGTGTTGGACGATAAATCCTCTCAGTGTTTTAGCGCCAAAAGTGTTGGCCTAGATTTTGGAGTAGACCTTCGAACTTCATTTTACCTCTCATCTGCTGAAGCGGGAAGATAAAAGGAACATTCGGCTGCTGAAAAGCATGTATGCCGATGAGGTGTCTAAACATCTGGTGAGACTGAAACAAACTATCTAGGAGACGAGAAGAGAGGAAGAACCCAGAGCGGCAAAGGTGTGTTTGCTCTGTCGGTCCCGCAGAGCTGAGAGCTATAACATACATGCCGATTTGTGTGATTTTGCCCCTGGGTTTCCTCGCGTCCCCAACAGGGGGTGTGTAAACGCTTGCACATTCACGATGCACCTGAATGCATTCTCGTCTAATAGATCATTAGCACAACATATAGGAACTTAAAATAGTCGTAGAAGTCCTGAAAGAAAATGACCGTTTGAAGTCACTCGACGTACTAGCACTGGGCAAGTGAACTCAGGATGTCTTTACCTAGTCCTTCATCATCAAACAGAAGCCGAGAAAGTATGTGAATTAACTGAGGATCTAGTACGGACAAGAGGAGCGGGCATATCAACTACTGCCCTTGAATCCGGCATAACGTCTGGTCTGGCAGTGTTCCCGACCAGCAAAATGCAGGTGCGAGACCACAATCCGACCAGTGGGGATAACAAGCAAAACGAGCTGTGGTAGAGGGGCGCTCACCGATCGTTCTAACGGAACTCACTTGTTCGGTTGTGCCTTATGGGCTCTCTCTCTCTCGAGCCCAACCAGCAGCCGCACAGCGGCGCATGATATAGGCAGAATGCTATAACTGACAAAGACAACGAGCTTTAAAAACATGGGATTGCCAGTATTTTGTGACTGGATTTTAAGCTTGTCGTCGAGTTGAAATCTGCAACCGGATTGCGTTCTCACGGTTAAATCAAGGCCGTTTTGGGATGTCTCTGTTTTTCGTATAACTATCTCAACCAGTAAGTTTTTGCTTCTTTTAACGTAATAAAACCTTGAAGAACCGAGGAATCCTTTTTTCATGTGACATCATCAAGTCCATCGTTGGCAACTGGGCAAAAGAAAAAAACAGGCTTATTTTGCATGCTCGATAGCATTTGCGGATTACATTTTTGACCAAAATGAGTGCAAAGGAAACGCGAAAATTATTCTCCTGCTGACCAGCTGAATAAGACAAGTTCGCAGAATTTATTCTCCATCGTGTTAATTTGTTGGAACATCGACTGAAGTGAATTTAGAGACAGGGGTCAGAAGGCAAACGCTTAACAATATCTTTCCATGTGAATACCTTTTTTGCTAGTCGAACAAAGAAGATACGCCTCATTTCAGCATTTGTAGACCCCAGACAGTATCGTTCTAGACAGCTAACTGCTCAAACAGGAATTGACGGATAAATCGTTACAATTCAGTGGAGCCGATGTCCGTGTGTTCACAGTACAGTTAGTTAGTACTTTACGTTGTGGCTACTTTTTTCATTACTGTTGACTTTGGTGGTGGGAAATAACTGTCAGACCGCGACGTAGGACGTCAGTTGACTGTTATGTAAACTACTCGTGTTGGGGATGGACGTGGTTTTCAGGACAGCTGCTCTTATTTTATTTTCAGTTTCCCAAATTGCCTCTTTACTGCCCTCTATTCACGTACTTATGCTTTAGTCAAGAGAACACCTTCAGTCTCGGCAGACTCTGCTACAGACCGGGCTCGAAGCTGCAGAGGCCAGAGCGGAAGATGAGGCTGAGAGCGCCGCGCAGGCACAGCAACAACTTTCTAAAACTGCCGCCGAGCTGGGCGCCCTGCGCAACCGACACGAACGCGAGATGTCAGAACTGCAGGCGGAGATGGACGAGTTGAAGTGAGTGCCCCACCTCCCCCCCCCCGCGCCCTGTTGCATATCAGACTGCCGCCAATGCAAGTCTATTTTGTGATTGGCCGAAAAATAGACTTAGGGCCATCGTGCTGTAAAGTTCTCTAGAGTACACGGGCTGCCTACCGTTATTTACGGTTTCTTCATACTTCAAAAAGAATATATTTGCAATTCTCCGCGACGAAGGTAAGGGTTCAGTTTCTGCAGAACTGGGTAGACAGAATTGCCAGAGTTTTACCCGTGACTCGTACAACTCGACAGCGATGTTGTCAACAATCGAGGTACTCCCTTTCATTCAATTTAAATAAACGAATATTTGGTAAATTGGGATTTAATGGGTAAGTTATGGCCTAGATTCAATGACAGCAATTAAGACGAGGAAAGAACTAAGTGTAATTGCTTAACAAATTTATAATACTCCAACTATACATGCTCCCTCCAAAATGCTCAAACGTGCAATTTTTAATAGGATTTTCAAAGGCATTGCCTATTACCCTTGCATATACTAAACAATAATGAACACTGGACCAACTCGACGCGATAACTCGACCCACCATGGCATTTTATACGCATATACCCAGCACTTAGGATTAACGCATTGCCCCCTAAGCTGCCGCTGCCGTTGGGGCTATCCAGGCTAGGCCATTTGGGCTGCGCGGATGTCATGTGCCGCCCCGTAAATAATAAACCCTCTAATAAAAAGGGCAGCAGAAAAACCATTCAGATAGATAGTCCCCCAAAGGCCTTTTGGGGAACAAATATATCTTTTAATTTATATTCCGTTGGTGTAATTATATGTGTCCAATGTGACGAGATTCTTTTTTTGTTGCAGTTTCAACCTGTGCCTGGCACCCAAAGCGGCTACTCCTGCTTAGCCCGACCTGATTAAAACAAGAGCAGAGTGCAATTGTCACTCAAAAGTGAGGCTGTACTAACAGTTTAGAACGGCATAAAATGGGCTATTGATATTTCAGTTATGAATGACAAATTGTACAGTTGGTCACAAAAAGATTGGTAGAAGTTGGGAAAGCGAATTTTGCTTGAAAAATAGCGCATAGACTGAGGTGTCAAGCCTGAGGAAGAACTTACTAGACCGGCTGTGAACGGCTCATCAGCTACAGTTGCTTGAATATCGCGTACTGCGATTTGCAAAGTTTAGTCCACATGTGTGGAAGAATGCTACAAATGCATTAGAAAGACATTCCGAGGTTAAAAGCTGCTAAGACCACATGGCTTGGGCACGTATATATACATCGATATGCGTAAATATTCGAGGTCCAGATATCGTATCACGTCCATCAACTCCCGAAAAAAAGACGAGGAATAAGAAGAGAGGGTGGATTCATGGATCAGATTCTATTTGAACTGACCTTCCGGAAATTTATAATCAGAGTAGTGGGCTTGTTGCTCCTTCCGGTCTTGAGTTGATCAGCCTTGCCGCTTGCCTCGTATTATAGCCGTGCTGGGAACACGAACTTTGGCCTGTCTGCTTGCCGTTGACTGACTTCGACTTCCCCAGGGCTAACCGCTGACGGGCTCGCGTGACCTTTGGTTCCTTTAGGGTTGGCGTAGTTGTGGTCAAATCGACGTGTCTGGTGGCCTTTCCCACGTCAGCCGGTGGACTGTGGTCCCCACAATGTCGGCCTCCACTTACACTCACCCGCGAGGAGGGTTCTCGCCGGTGCACGTACCTCTCCGATTTTCTTCCGCCCGCGCCCGCAGATGACCTGAATGTTTTTTAGGTTGCTACCGGTCTGACGTCTGGTTTGCGGTTCTGCAGAATAAACTGTGCATAAAGCCTAGCGAGCTACAGCAATTTTTCATACAACGGCGTCTTGGAAGCGGAAGCACATGCAAGAGTTGTAAAGTGTTCTGCCGCCTGCGACAATTTTTTCATGTTTCTCATGGTCCATTCATGTTTACGCATAGAACCCCATGATTGCTTACCGTTTTCTATAATGAATGTGAACCGTAGGTTTCGTGCCTAGACTTCGTATTATTTCGCAGATCTGTGGGCGACGCCAAAACCCAGACAAACAACTGTTTGGTATGCATTCGCAATTTACATTATTACCAGACATAAATTCGGTTCCTCTAACATTGGTCGCAAGGTCAGCGTAAATTGTCTGCCGTGCTACACAAAACTGCGCCACTGCCTTTCAGAGGGAAGCATCCGCAGAATGTTGTTGACCTCGACTGTTTTGTTGCCGTCCTCGCATCAATACAACGTCCGTTCACCAACGGATGGTTGGCACACAGGTGGGTTTGCGACAAAGAGAATGACTACTGTAGTAACTTCAGATCTGGTCCCTTTCGGTGACCTTCGAGTACGCCGTTGTCTTCTCACTGCCTCTGGTCCTTCGGTGAACCGGGATGACAAGAAACAGTGGCTAATCCTTGTCCGCTGTCTCCATTTTGACTGAATTTTAAGGCAATGGGATTTAAAATCGCTTAAAATGTTCTCAGCTGACACTACAACTGAGCCCCACACAGAAATGAGGACCTAGCTGCAGTGCCTCCTTCCTAATTTTAACCCTTAATCACAATTGTATGAGAGTCGGGGTTCTCTCTTTTCAGACATTAAATATGGCTCCAATGGCCCCAATTCTAAGTAGTATTAAAAAACGGATTCCGAACTTGAAACACATCAGTTAAATCAGTTAAATATTATTCACCTCAAAATGACTGCTTAAAATTTAATCATGTACTTGTTCTGGGCTGGGGAGACGCTCCTGTAACCAACTATCAATGTGGACGCTATTTTCAATAGCTCTCCGTGCGGACAAGAACTTCTGATGCTGTCACACAAATCAACTTATTTTTCTTCGTTGATGCGCACAAAGACAAGTGGTCAGAGAGTTCACGTGATTTGGGGGTTTTTATTTTTTCACTGAAGCTACTGTTAGTGAGGTCTTGGCTGGTGTGAAAACGCGTTCTACAAAGTCTTATCCATTATTTATCTAATAGATTTTTCTGCTTCTGTTTTTAGACGTCGCTTGAACAGCCGAGTGAACGAACTCACCGAGCAGTATGACAGTGAACATTCTAGGGTGCTAAGCCTGGAGAGAACAAAAACCCAGCTGACCGGCCAACTTCACGAACTGCAAATGCAATTAGACTCAGTAAGTATAAAGGAAGCAGATCCGACGTATTGACAATTACTTTCTCGGTCTATTTGCTATCTGAACAATGCTTTGTTCAATCTTCTCCAATAGCATTAAAGTTGTGATTAAACGAGAGATTGCAGCAAATAAGATTTCGGATACTCAATAAATGAGTGTCTTTTGGGCAATGCGTATCCTAAAATGGCCATTACCTCAACCGCACCTAGGTCAAAGTACTGAATACTGGAGTAGTCAGACTGCGGCCATGGTCTATTACCTATTTGCCAGATTCTGCGAAAATGTCTTTCGGTAACTTCAAAAGGCTACCCGACGACCATTTGCCAGTTTGCACTAATTTGCTTGCAGAATGAAAACATCGATTTAACGACTTGTTTATTGGAAAAACGTTTGCAGTATTTTTTAAATAAGACAGTCAGCTAGCCGAAAAGTTAGAGAGAAATTCACGCATGGAAGACAGTTTATTCCAGGTATAATATTCTTTTAACGAATCCTGAGCCTTGGTGAGTGCTGGTCTCCATATAAAGAGTCGGGTTTGCATAGCCAAACTGGCACAGGTCGGTTACGCTGTCCTGGTTCCAAGTGTTAGCGCAATGTGGGCACTGAAAGTAAAGTAGCTCGAGGGAGGATGCTGAAATCTTGAACGAAGAAAGTAACCGAGGCTGAAGTGGAAAAGGCAACTTGATGTGTGACGCATCTGAAGCGAAATTGAAGAAAGCCTGGAATCACCGAAAAAGACCTGACTGACAGGACACGGGGGGCAGCAATGCCGCAAAACCTAATGGTATATCTAAACGTAACCTCAAAAGGAAACCGTGTCCTTAGCGTAATTACAAACCTAACGATAATCGTAAATTTAACACTAAACCTGACCCCAAGCCTACCACAAACCCTAGCCCTGACCGTAAGTCTAACCGTAACCCAGACCCTAACCGCAACCTTAACCGTAAACGTATCCTGACCCTAACACTAACCCTATCTCCAACTTTAACAATAAAAATAAACCTAAACCGCAATCCAACCCCTAACTCTAACCGGAAACTGTAAACTTAACGCAAACCCTAAGCCTAAACCCAATTCCCAGCCTGGCACTAACCCAATCCCTAAAACTACGCCTACCCCTAAACCAAAAAATCAGGTTGCCCTTTCCCGCTTTAGCTTTGGCTACTTTCCCACTAACGATTTCAGCATCCTCCTTTGGCTTACTTGCATTGCCCACAGTGCGCTGACACTTGGGGTCAGGACAGCGTAACCGACCTCTACCGCTAATTGCTCCCGTCTGAGTCCTTGCGACCGGGCGTCTTCGGAACGTTTCCGGGCCATCTAAGAAATCTCTTTGTTGTATACTCTATGACTACTGCCGACCGAATGCATGAGTATACATTAGGTGTCCGTCCACACCCTTCCTTTGGCCATCTTCCTCATTTCGTTCCGTGTTCTGTTAGTACAGACGTTGACAAATCCATTATATATCTGCTGAAGCGCGAGAATAAATGCATCTCCCGGGTTTCTGCTGTTCACTAACTCAGAAAAGTGCGGTTCCAAATGTCCAATTTACACATCAAAAACCGAGGAACGCAGGATCCCTGTAGTTAAGAAGGAAATATTCGACCCTACGATTCCGATGTCTGTTTACGAATTTTTGCAAGATTTACCTACTGAGCCAAGAAAAAACTGTTTCAGACAATGATTCAGGAAACGGACTGCCTAAATGGTCTGTTTACTAAACATTTTGATGACCGTGCTCACCAAGAACCTCGTTCAAGAACCAAGGCAGCGTTAGTTTCTGTGTGGACTGAGTTACAGTGAGATGCAATTGTGTATAATAAGCTCAACCACTTACCAGCAAAAAGACTAGGACTGCGAGTGAGAACGAAAAACTGGACATTTAGGCATTCGCCTCTGAGTGGGAACAAGAACTGCTCCCGGCTGCAAACTGAACCGGCTGATCCTCGCCACAAGACGTTGCATAAAATCCTCAACAGAAAGGAGCTGTCACAGCATGACTGTTTGTCCCAATGACGAAGTTGTCCCGCTAGTTGGGGATCTTCCCAGATGTGACCTTTAAAGTGTCGCGATTGCGCAAACGTGCGTCAGTGGCTGAGATTATGCAGGGCCAGACATCATCTTGATGGCGTCCCCTCCCCCAATTTCATTTGAGTGACAAGGTTTCGTGGGACTGAAGAAGATGAAGAAAAAGGAGAATGATTGAGCACTGGAGCCATTTGTTTATTTTCCTGGGATTTCGAAGCCGTACAGGAGTCCTTCGCACACACGTTGTGCAGGGGTTGTGCAGTGCATAGTATAACGACAAGTTCCAATTTAACTGCAAAACGCTGTAACGGGGTGAATGCACGTCAAACCCCTTTATACTTATTGACTGACTAAACTGCCATGGTTGACTGAGTGAGGTCATAATAACGCCGAAACAGCGTTGTTTTCACCTATGCGGTCCTTTTCTGATACTCGTCGTGTATAAGTGTATATACAAATAAGTAGACATACTGAAAGTAAAATATATATATATATATAAGTCCTGTCTTTTTTCTTTCAACTTCAACACGAAATAGCTTTTTATTTTTTAAGTGCCAGGTGGAAAATATGGAGTTGAAACAGGACCTGAAATCAGCGAAAACCCAGCTGACCGAGATAGAAGCCATCCT
>CACRXP010000230.1:582979-640902 GCA_902702965.1 Spirometra erinaceieuropaei
ACGCGCAGAGTGTCACAGGGATAACTCCAACACTCTCAAGGGTGAACCAGTGAAGCTGGTGATTCGGACGTGCGTGCCATCCTTTTTTGCCACAACCTGCACACAGGCCCACGCACGCATGGGCGAGTGACGCTGGAATAACCGGTCCCACGATGACTCACCGTTAAAGGTTGCAGTTGTCGTTAAAGTCCGGATGTGAGCTTCTATGAAAGTGAAAATAGCGGCCGTGGCAGCAGTTCGGGTCCATCACACACGTACACATGCGCACGCACACGCACACACACACATGCTACCTCCTCCTGCCTAGCCCATGAAAGAGCCGAAGTGACCAGGTCTGGGTGCGTGCGCACGTGCGTAGGAGGCCTGTGCCCTCGGGAGGAGGGGTCTGGCGAACGTGACGTTGGGCGTTTGCCTTGGGCCAATCCTAGATCTGCGTAGCTGCCCGGACCTACTGATTTTGCCGTCAATCCTCAACGTCCTCTTGTCCTCGGTCAGAACGTTTGTGCACGCCATCCTTGCTTTCGAGTCTGAGGTCCGTACGACATACTAAGCGCAGTAAATAAGCGTTAAATGCCGCCCCTGGCACAGAATAGTCCAATAATTGTGACGTTAGACAGGATGTAGAGCTCTGGCAGTTTGGTCATTCCACGTTCTTTCACACGTAGGTTTACTCATCGAATTTACCCCACCGTTTTTCTGAAAAATGTGCTATTTCCGAAGGGGAAGAAGTTTTGATCGCTGGGAAGATAAACGCAATTACCTGGCGTTTCGGGCTTTCGCTTAAGCTCATCATCAGCGAAGGAACATTTGCCAAAACTACCGTCAGCACACATTGCGTCACTCCAGTCCTGTCATTTGACTGAGTTGGCGTTTACGTGGGTGTCTGAACGAACCTTGATGGGATGTTCTGCGTGGAAGGTCCAGCGTTGACATTTTCATCTTCATTAACATTTCCAGTATGGAAGCTGTCAATTGTGAAACAGACTGTAGAAGGGTGCTGCACCTTTTTTATTTCTACAATCCATTTGAAAAAAATCAGCTAGCCGACTGTGACTGACAACGAATCTAATTTTCTGCGCACTATTATCCGTGATGACTTGGTAGTTGGGCAGTGGTAACAAATATATTGACTGATGTCGCAAAGGCTTCCCAAAAGGGCCCGTAAACAAGCCGAGGAAGTGTAATCGTGTCAAAATGGAACAATGAGAGTCATAAAACGTTCATTTCCCCATTACTAGTTTCCTTATATTATGCAGAGGACCATGCACCATCTCCTCCTTAAATGAAACTCCATTCATATTAATTCCTCTTGCAGAGAAAGTTCGTGAACTAACGGAAGCCAACGCTAGTCTTTCAAAGGAGGCGGACAGCCTGGAAGATGACAAGGTTCGACTCGAACGCGAAAGGGAGGCGTTACAGCAGAATATTGCTGACCTAGAGGAATCCCTGCAGACCATGGAGGTAACTACTAACACTACGCTCTTTCTGCTGTACTGTTGATGCTTGAAGTGAATCTTGGATAGACTTCCGATTCAGGCACTTTGTCACGTGTGACACTTACGGCGTTGGTGCTAGCCTGTGAGCACAAGGTAGGTTAGGATCCTAGTAAATTTGCGGCGAGTTTTATGGTCAGACTATAGTCATACACAAACAGTTGTTTTTACAATCAATAATAATTATGCTAATGGTAACACAAATGTGTGACCATGTGGACCAAAAGACAAGTTAGTTATTTCTAATCACTCCAACCAAACAACATTTCGTTAATTTGTTCATAAAATGTGCTCTTTTCTCATCCTGTAGGCCCGTTGTCAAACCACACAAAATGCGATTAGCAACCTCCGCAGTGAGCTGACTCAAAGAATCCACGATAAGGACGAAGAACTTGACAACCTCAAGTGAGTAATATCGAAGATCTTGCATGCAGTCCGCTGACAGGCTACGACAGACTCCGAACAATATTAGGACGGATTTAAGTCAGTTTAAGTCAGTTTATTAAGGGAATGAGGCTTTCGCCCTTGAGCACCCTATTCATGTCGATAAACAGAAATAAAGTCATCAATTACATCAGCAAATGCGAAAAGTTAAGAAGTTAGCGGTAAGTGTGAGCCAGGCGCAAACTGCCGCCGCTAAAACAATCATGATTGTATGTACAGTAGGTTCTCAACAAGTGAGCGTCTAGTCTGCACTTAAAGGATTTAACAGTTTCGGAAAGAACGACGGCATCAAGGAGTCCATTCCATGCCCCGATGACCCTGTGTGAGAAGGCGTTCCGTCGGACGTCCGAATGAGCCCGAAGGTTGGAATCAGCTGCTGAAGAGGAATCTCTTGCGTTGTCTTTTCACCTTTTTTATGAGAGTTCTCAGTGCAGAAACCGAAATCCTTCAGAGAACATCTTCATAGCAATATTCCTAGTCCGCGGATACATACAAGTTCCGAGATTTCCTTCTGGAAAGGGTCACACTAGAGTATCTGACGTCCATAAGTGGATCGACTGTTGCTCAAATACTATTCTGGCATTGAGGTTAAATTGCATATTCCGAAGCTTATTAAGGCGTCAGTTCCTGCGTGAGGCTAAAGTTCGATTTATTTTCACAGAAGATACTCGGAGGTTCCTATACCAGCCTGTAACAATAAAAACGTGACTAGGATATGAGTAACGGTTGCGGATTTGCGGGCCTTGGTGGCCACACATTTGAATTGGTGCGGTGCTTTGGTATTAACTGGGTGCTCTATGCTAGCTATGTTGCTGAAATTTTTAATAATCCGCCGGAGATGATGGATTGACGAAATACATTGAACCACACGTTTCTTAATGACGAGTTCTAATCCCCTATCTGAACTCAGTCCGCGCCGATCAGTTTTAAGTGATGGACGAGCGACACCCCCCACCATTGCTCCTGACCGCTTGGTTTCTTCACACTTCAGACACAACAGTCAGAGAACGATTGAGAATCTGAACAGTGCTTTTGATGAATTGGAGGCAAAACACCGCGCTGAGGTAGCTCGCTGGAAGAAAAAGTTGGAATCTACAATGGCTGAATTCGAGAAGGAAAGTAATGACCTTAAGGAGGCGCGTGAGGATGCACTTAAGGCTGCTCACGACTCCGAGGAACAGTGTGTCCATCTTCTGAATGAGTTGGAAGAAATCAATCACTCTTTGGATGAAACTAACTCGGCTCTACAGGTATTTATCTACAAGGACCACACAACTTTTATTGACTCCCTCATCTTTTGCAGCCTCTTTCTGAGTATAGTAATATCTTCAAGTCGCATAGGAGTGACAACGGCTAAACTTTCCTGCTTGAATGGGGGGATACGGTCGTTTCATTTTGCCGCGAAGGCAGCTTGCGAGAGCACCAATGCAAGATGAAACGTCTGCATTCCATCCTACACTCAGGATTTGTCGGCAAATGCAAATCGCGTTTGCTCCATCTGTTCCCGACGTCAGACAGAAGAGCATAACCCCGTAATTCAGTAGTAAATGGCTTTATCAACTGACCAAAGAACTATAGCCAAGGCTTCGCTCCTTTCCAACTGACGGTGGCCGTAGTTAACTGACGACAGCAAATAAACCAGATGCGATCACATCAATCTATCTTGTGGATTCCAACAACCGAATTCTGCTAGTCTCAGTTAAAATACTATTGTGCACATCCAGTTAGAAATGGCCTTTGATTTACAAGCTCCCATTGTATCGTGACTGAGTTTGACGGTTCCGGCCAGGCAACCAAGAACCACCTTATTCTTTTTATTGTGAAAAGCCTTCAGAGGCTTCCACCGAAATCCTTCCTGCCCTGCTAAATTTGCGGGCGCATCTCATCGGTTTTTCCTGCCTCCAGGACACTGAATCGGAACGGAAGTATTCTGCCTCCTGTTCAGCTGAATCACTTTTAACCACCGTAGGCCTAGGGCACATGGGCATAAAACGCCAGCTGCAGTTGCCACAGAAGAATGAACTGTAGCCTCAATGTTTCTTAACCTCCAACGCGCGACTCACACTCCTCTCCTACCCTTCACTTTCCGCACAGACCAGACTCCTCCCAGACATTCCGTTTTTTAACGGATTGTTGCTATCAGTTCAAAAATGCAAAAAATTAGCCCTTCCTGAAGTGTCTTTGTTTTCTCATCACATAACTGGTACTTTAAGGGGCGTGACAGATGGGCAAGCGCAGTTGGCTCATTTGGGTACTTTCCCTACATATCGTTGTGCGTAATTGCTGCACTACTCAGATATTAGAGGAAATTATGGGTGTGGGACTCGCTACCTTACTGTCAGACGAAGAGCACGTGAGATTATCCTAGCTACGAAAAAGAAGTTAATTACGTGATTGTACGTTTCCTGAGAGTTTGAGGAACCTACCTGCCCCTCATCCTGACCTATCATTTAACCTTCCGAAGCACTGGCTTTTCGCAGGCCTTAATGTAAGCTGTAATCTGCTGGCGACGTCCTCGCCCAAAAGGCTCATGTGCTTGTGCTGTAGCTCGCAAAAAGATTTAAAAACCCAGCAAATTTTTCATACTTCGTATATCAGTTGATAAGTTGCTGTACACAGGCACGCTACCGATCCAGCATCCTATAGTCCTTGTGAAGACCGGCATGGTAAGTTAATGATGTAAGAAACAAGCCCCTGTTTCTACTGTCACGCAAAACAAGCTGATGACGACGTTATTGGCCGGCTGCGACCTGTGTTTGGAAATTTCAGTAGAGACCAGGTTGTCCGTAAGTTAAGAAGGGAGTTGTCATTGTGCCCATTGATAAAAGACACTCTCATTGACGAAAGGCAACAATGTTTTTCAATTTCTTCTTATTAGCTGAGTGAGAATCGACGACAGGCGTTATCGGAAGAGGTGGAAACCCTGCGATTACAGACCGAGGCCTCGGAGCGCAGTCGAAGGAAGGCCGAGTCAGAGACCAGCGACGCTCTCAATCGCATTTCGGAATTGACATCGCAGGTGAATAGCTTAACTGCTGAACGACGGAGACTCGAAGGAGAGCTGGCCGTTGCTCAGGGTGACCTGGAAGACCTCAACGGTTCGCGTGAGGTGCGACTACATCTACTTTTCTGAAATTATGAATGCTCTCTTGTATGCACGTATATAAATGTGCTTGTTAAGTTACACTTGACGATGCTCATCGAAAGCTTACCTCCTAGAGTACAAGTGTTGGCCTGAGAACTCTTGTAGATAGGTCTTCTATTCCCCCGACCTTCAGTACGGTTACGCAGGTTTGTCGACAGAGGGCAATAAGGGCAGTGCCTGCAGGTGATTTTTTTCAGGCTTATCTGTGGTTGGAGCGTTGCAGTTAAGGCGCCTATCAACTTGCTCGAGTACCAATTCCGGACAGCTTTCGGCCTGTCACATCGCCAGTCGTGACAAGTGGTGTGACGGATCTGCTAACAAATCTCTCATCCGATGTCTATGCCCCAGAAGTTGATGGATCGCGGGATAGAAGTCTGGCGAAGGCTGATTTGTAGCGTCTGCGCTGTCGTTGATCGCAGTGTGACGCAACTCCCAAGGGCCTGAAACGGTCGTTTGAGTGACACGCGCACTATGCCGAAGTCACAATTCAGAGGGTTGGATTTGTGGGGAATGTCTCCACTGTGAGAAAACAGATGCTCCAAGTGTCCGTCCCAGCCGAGTCCTGAGCATCTTTATTCCGACATGCACATCCATGGACTTTGAATCAGAAAATGAACACCGCTTACTTTCGCCACTCTATGAGTCATAGATTAAGCAGTAGTCAATCGAGGTGCCCCTGCGCTGATGGCTGGGCGCAGAGGCTCTCACGTAACTATACGCCCAGTGAATGCATAGGCATGCCTGCGAACGCATCCTCATAGACAAATTGGTACTCATTTTTCTCTCATTTCCAGCCCCTCTGAAAATTATGCCTAGGTGAGCAGCGATGCGGCAGCTACAGTTAATTCTATCTCGCGGTTGGGAGATTTGTTTCAGTAAAGATTGCCCTGTATACCATTCCCAAAGAAAGAAGTAAATGCGTGTGAATAAATACATGCGGAGGTGGTCTCGATCTCTGTGATCAGGTATCGTTGTGACCTGCCAATCAGCATGCATGCAGCGCGCTAGTAACCCCATCATGTAAGCACAGTATAATATCTGTGTTTCCATCGCTTTCTCCTCCCGTCTCGGGCAACTGGCTCGAACATGAATCTTAACAATGGTACTTATTAAGCCTTCTTCTCAGAGACTGAGTCTGCGTACTCTCAACTGTTTCCCTGAACTCGCACTTTCGCAGCATCACAGATGCATGTATCACTGGCCCTTAAATTCTAATGTCCTCTCTCGGGGACGGGAGGACAAAGTGCGAAACCTCAGAGTAAAAGAAAAAAACCTTCCTGTTTTCGTCCACCAAAGGCAACAAAACCATCACGACCATGAAAGGGCCGACGTGATAGCTCGCACGTGAAGTTGTTTAGGACAAAGCAGAGTTGGGTAAAATCCACTGTAATTCAGCACAAGTCAGATGTAGAATGACTGCAAATGGGCGCGGTAACTGACGGGACTGAGAACCCACACCTGCGCCTGACACAGGCCTACTTATCCCTGATTTCATGCGGAATCAGTTTTCGGTCAGGGGGCCGCGACTCTCGTCTAAGTGAAGAGGGAGTCAAGACCACATTAATAAGGATAACCGGCGGCTTTTCCTTCAGTTCTGAGTGGGATTCAGTTACTACATCATTTGGAAACCCTCCAGATCACGACTTTAAGACGTCATAGCAACTGAAAAGAACGCTTAGTTATATATAATAAGGGCGCTGAGCAGTGAATCCGAGCTGAATAAACCTCACTCTCTCTATCTTCTGTACATCATATCGACGACAACTCCAACTTCGGCTGACTGAATGTGAGAGTGGGTTTAATAGCTGACGCGCCGCAAAACCTCCGTCTATGTTAGACGCAGACGGATGCGGGTTTCCCTTGCATGAAGGGCCATTGCTGTTGACTGTCATTCCAAGCTAAGGTTTCAGACGCACCGTGACAGTTTTGATAGTCAGATTTATTGCAGTAAGGAGTAAGTTGAGTTGACATTCGGAAGAGTATCCCGGTGTAGATCTCATTATCTTTCCTCACCAGTCTGACAGTGACCCTATCGAACTTGTCGCTTGATTTATTATAACACGATGGGCAGAGGTTGAAATGACATGCGACCCTGGCTAACGTAAGCCGCAAATACGGGTCAAATACCTTCGATCCCCTGTATTCACGGGGCTTATTATTCACAGCTGCGCGCCAATAGCCACGCGCAGGTTGGCGTGGGCTCAAAATCTGACAAAACTAAACATCCCATAGGAGCTTGCCAGCTAGACCTGATCCCTATTTTCATGCATACAAAATCTACTACTTCGAAGGGTCTCGGGGCTCATACAAGAGTGCCATAAAATACCACATTAAAGAGTCATTGCAGCCTGACCCTCAGTACTGGAGAGACAAAATTGCTCCGCCAGTTTACAACATTCCAGACTACGGCCCTTAGCGCATCGTGACAGTTTCAAAGTGCGTTTGGCTGTTCATAATAAGGAACCAAACGTTGCATACGAGCTCGATGGCCCTAATTAGCTCTTCCTTCCCACTTAAACCATTAGTTTGTCAGAACCAGGCCAATTAACTCCCTTCCAAATATATAAACTCTCAGACGATCCTCCTTCAGTGCCTGCGGCAATAGCAGCAGTGTACGATTGTTTGTTAGTAGAGAGGTTGCCTTCCATTTACTGAAACTGCAAGCTTGTGCTGCCCCATATCATAGGTGGGACCAGTTATGATTTTCACATCCAAATCGTACATGTGATGCAAGGCCGCCTATGCCTTTGTCAGCCGAATGAACAGGTAATCGAGGTCTTATCATTCCGCCCAACCGGACTGGCCGTTTTGGCCACTTGTGGAGGTGTCAATGGGAAGGCTGGCATGTCTACTAGTTGTTTATTCTGATTTGCTGGCACACCGACGTTTCTGTCAGAATTAGGCAGCTGCAACTGGTATGCACGAAAATGCGAAGGAAAAGCTGGCACGGTTCGAATCTGTGAAACAGTATTAAACAATGGGAAACTGTCATCCTTTTCCAAGGTTTGGTTGTGGTCTAGCATAAAATCAAGGGCTGAACAGACTTTACACTTAGAACCAGTTTTGTACGCCATATAATGGGTTGGATTTCCGAAACACTCTTTTAACTGACTGATGGGGCATCCATTATGCAAAAAACGCCTTAAAGATTTACAAAATATATCAATAACATGCTTCACTTTATAAGCCATATTGGCCATTTCAGTAGACAAGCAAATATTTTGATGTACAGTCTTTCAAAATTCAACCACCTGGATTACGTTATAACCGCGGGGGACTTTGAGAAAGGTGAAACATAATGTTTCGTACGCCTGGCTGGACCGTATGATAAGTCATATAGTCTCATGAATTTCGCGGCAAATTTTCTGGATTTTTAAAATTTACTAGAACGTATAAGCAGACGGCCACTGCACATGAAACTACTTTGTTGGTATTTTGTTGACGAGAAAAAGACAAATACAGAGACATCTGGGAATAGCTGTTCACTAATTATACTGCAATGGAAATGTGCACTTTTTCAAAGTGGCGCATGCAGCGAAGATTGAAGATACCAATAGAATACGCAGAAGCGTAAAGGACTGGACACGGAAATAGATGTCTCGCCCGTATTACATATGGCCTTGCGCTAAATTCCAGGGTACATATAATCCCTTGTCCTTACCCTAGTTCCATCCCCCCTTGGAATATATCGAAAAGCTGCCTGTACTACGGAATGGGTAAACAATCCCGTGTGCCACCCGCAAAGGCATCATAGCACTGGACGTTCTGTTTTGTCATGCTGCTTTTCGTATTGGACTTAGGCGTGATGCACAGATAATAACTAGCACGATGTATTGAAGTCCATCTAGGAAATTTCATGTTTTCAAACGCGTTTAAAGGGCAACAACGGGGTTCATTTGTAAGTGTGCAGGGTTGATAATGCTTTTGTAAGCTTATACAGCATATGCTGGAATGTCATTTCATCCCCAATTGCTTCCAAAGAACTTTTAGTTCAATTTACATACCATTTAGAAAATCGTCTAATTCATATAAATTTTTCAACACCTTGATAGGTCCAGATGCAGACACCCTCCAATGTTTCTTTAAAACATTTTAGCACTTGGTTTCCTAAGCAAAACCTAATCGAAATCGGCCGGGAAGTAAGAGACCTTCACAAAGGTTCGCTTAACGTACCAGAGAGATTCTCGAGGAGAGGATATCCGTTACTACTACATACAATCATCAGTTTAAAGTGGGTGAACTTGCAGTCTTCTGCGGGTACCGGAGTGCAGAACGCGAACGTCGCGTTGTTCACAGACTCTCTACCAGTGAAGTACGGTTGTCGTGCCCTGCACAAGAAAACTAGTGACTGTGGGCAAGACTGTACTGTGGCTTGTGCGTAGAACTGAGGGCGTCAGAAATGGCTAGATGTGTGGCCGTTCGTAACGCTATGATGATTCGGAGGTGATTCCAGGTTCCCATGAGTACCCACCTGCACAAAGTTGACGCTGAAATGGCCACGGAGACCATCAGACGTTTCCGCTGTCAGACCCTTCCTCCTTTCTTCAAGGAGCCAGTTCAGATTGTTGGGAAATAAAATAATTCCCAGTAGGAGACAAGAGCTGGGAACTTAGCACGCCGCAATCCTTTTAGCGCAATGTTAAAGGTAGCATCAAGATTGGTTCAGATGCGAGTAACTTTTTTGTTCAGCTGCTGTCAAGGGTCACATGCAGTGAATTACGAAATACCCTCGTCGCAACATATAGACATGAAAGTCGGACGGGTGGTCGCTGTTGCACGAATGTTGATTTTGAAAGCGCTCTTAACTGCCGTAGTCTCCTCTTTTAACAATTTAGCTTTCTATCCAGAAACAGAAATTAGAAGCAAACTTGATAGAACATTTTTTCCCACGGCCCAGAATTCAAAGTATAAACTGTTACATTTTCGCAAAAAGACTGTCAAACGACAAAACTGTAAGATTCTGGCAAATGTCAACCAAAGAAAATGCGAAAACGCTTTTTGGAATATCACCGAGTTCGTCTCTGGGTCATATTATTATTTTGCACTCAGGTCAGATTATTCGGAAAAAGTTGGCATTCCACACCCCAGAATGATACGCTCTACAAAGAGTCAGATGACGTAAACGTGCCAGCTATTTATTCGTATCTTAGTTCTTCGCTTGAATTTGGCGGTTCCTAAGTCAGCGTTCCGGCTTTCAGCAGCCCTGTTGATCGTCCATGGCAGCAGTTCGTTAGTCGTCGAGATGGTAAGGCGTGGCATCTCAATATCGCCATGACAATTCTTCCAGTTCAAAGCAAGCAAGCTATAAATATATTTTCAGTGATGTAACTGCTTCAACTGGGACGCAATTTCAGGACCAGAAACTTAGTAGGTCATTTTCAACTGAAATGACTTTATTCAGAATGATTATCTCTGCGCCTCTATAAGAAAGGTAAAATGGCCTTAAACCCAAATCAAACAATGTCTCTCCTAGATTGTCAGACAAACGAACTGCGTTCATCGGGAGAGCCGTACTTGTGATCCAACGTTTTCAGGGTAGGACTGACTTATGTGGCCTTCTGGGCAAGACATGAGGACAGAAAACCGCCTGCAATACGGGTGGCTTTGAACCAACTACCAATAAATGTAGGCTTTGGCTTAGGATTGCGCCTAAGTAAAGGAGTAGATTTAATTCTAGATTAAAAGTTAACGGTAAGGCACAGAAGGTGTGCCACTTCATGAAATGTCAACCGAAATTCTGAAATGCGTTTTCGTTTCGAGAAGATTACTTAAATAGGGTTTTAAAATTAATTGTCATGCAGCATTATTCTGATATTTCAGTTACTTCAGGATGATGACTTGCGAGCAAACATCTTTTCGGCCGCGTGCAAAACCTATACTCTGTAAAAAGTGACTACTTAGGCAGCATGAATTTTTCACGTTGATTTTCGCTGTCCTTGAAAAATCAATTATATTTCATGGAAAACACGCATACAAATGCTTAGACTTCCACTCATTCGGTAGGAAACTATGTCTTCTTCCAACTTTATACGTGAAGGAAGGGTGTAAAAAGTTTTTTATTATGAGATTTTTTAAAACCATGAAATGCGCATTCATAAAACATCGTGTCTCTGCATTTGCTAAAATGACTTGCAAAGTTTACAATATAGTTCAAATCCACTGCTAAATTTTATAAACCCCATATCGTCTCCTTTTAATATCATGTGGCCTTCCGTACGCAGAAACTACATGGTTTGTAGTTTGCAAACCCTGTATGCAAATGCAATGACAGGTCGGAGCTAAAGTTAATCGGGAATTGGAAAAATTTTTTGAACACCAAATTGTACCCTTCCTTCGAGTATAAAACTGGAAGAAGACATAATTTCCTACCGAATGAGTGAAAGAATGAATATGTTGGTGCGTGGTTTTCGTGAAATATAATTGAAATTTTAAAGGCACCGAAAATCAACGAGAAAAATGCATGCTAAATAAACAGCCACTTTTTATGTAGTATAGATTTGCACGCGGCCAAAAGGATGTTTTTTCGAAAGCCAGCATCCTGAGGTAACTGAATTATTATAGGATTATGCCTCATGACGATCAATTTTAAAACCATACTTAAGTAATCTTTTCGAAGTGAAAACGCATTTCAGAATTTCGGTTAACATTTCATGAGTTGGCTCACCGGCTGTATGTTAGGATCAAGATTCGGGTTAAGGCAAGGGCTAGTGTTAACTGCATAGCTAAGATTTAAGGTAGGCTTGGGGTCAAGATCAGGACATCGGTTCAGTTTACATATGAGTTATTGTGGTGGGAATATTTCTTCCTCTCCAGAATTATGTACAGGTCCTCCTTTATTACTTGAGCGAGGCGTGCCTATTCCCAAGTCGTTTTCAGAAGTCCACAGAAGGCAGTCTTACCGTTTTTAGTAACGACTTCATCCTCCTGATACTATAGACTGTAGAGTCCTGAGCACAGCTCAAATGAGCAGGCGGGCGCGTTGCGCCACGCGAGTTCACCTTGAGCGTCGTCCATTAGGACGTCATTCAAAACGATGTGGTTTTCAGGTAGGTCGAAGTGACAATGAAATTAGGGGTCGCCTGACAGCTGTGTCGTTTACATCCGTCATGACATGTAGTTGTCACTTGCCTTCCAGCTCATGTCTGCTCTTACTGATGTTACGAAGACAAACTTTCTATTTGAAGTGTCGTGCACCTCGTTCAATGAGCTCCTTTTCGCTTTTTGTTGTTTTCTATGAAGTGAACGTACACCATCACAGGCGCAATTCTCTACGTTGCGATTAAAGGAATTTCAGAGTTGTAGGCTAAGCAAAGGTGGCTGAAATTTCAGTAAAATATGTATTATCACGGTTCTCTACGTCATACAAAGCTTTTTTAACAAAAGTTAATACTTACGCGAAATAAAACTAGATGAACGTATTGAACGGAACCCTTTGAAAGACACTTAACTTAAAGACGATGGCGTGGAATTTAATTATTGGAAAATTAGCTATCCATTATTGATACGGATAAATTTCTAAAGGTCAGACTACAGTAAGTGCTAAAAAAAATAGTGATTGAGAGAGAAGGAATGGTATAAGCTGTGTGCATTGAAAAGTTACGCTTCTGATCGAATTGGACGGCATTGCTCAAAGTCTTCAGAAAGTACTTTCTAACAAATTTAATACTTCATATTGACCCAACTGTTAAAAACTCGGCGCCTCGGTGGGATTCAAACCCAAGCAGTAAGGGAGAAGGCTTTAGTACAGCCAACGCTCTAACCACCTGAGCTACGAGGCCCCGCCGGACGACGCGAGTTTTATCACACTTGGATCAAATTACCCGCCCAACCTGCTGCAACGTCTGGAATCCACCAAATCTGATACAGTAAGTTGACTGCCCAAGCAGGATTTCCTAAGTAATTCACCCAGAATCCACCAGATGACTACTAGGCTCACGTAATTCATTGATATTTTGGCAGATTTTGAATAATTCATATTGACCCAACTGTGAAAAACTCGGCGCCCAGGTGTGACAAAACTCGCGTCGTCCGGCGGGGCCTCGTAGCTCAGGTGGTTAGAGCGTTGGCTGTACTAAAGCCTTCCCCCTTACTGCGTGGGTTTGAATCCCACCGAGGCGCCGAGTTTTTCACAGTTGGGTCAATATGAATTATTCAAAATCTGCCAAAATATCAATAAATTTAATACTGCATGCGAATAAACTTCATGAACAGCGTCAGTTATCAAATGGATATGAAATATTGTAAGTAAATTCGCTAACCGCCAAATCACATAATATGCTGTATCTCACTTGACTGTAGACTAAAGTGCTTTAAAATCCTTTGCTGAACTTTTTAATCATCTAGCAGTGTAAGTCCACGTTCTCTGTCTCATAAGAACTGCTTTGTCTATTCTCTTGAAGGATTCTGGACGAAACATGCAGACTTTTACCAAAACTAAATTACTACCTGTGACCTTTATTTTGCTATTCTACCAGGCCAATGAGGAGCGAATTGCGCGCTTGCAAGCCGACGTGGCGCGTCTGACGGCTGATCTACAGGCGGAACAGGATGTTTCCCGAAGAGCTGATAGCGGCCGTCGCCAGCTGGAGACGGAATTGCGTGACGTCAATGTTCGTCTCGCCGCAGCCAACAACGCAGCTGAGGAAGCAGAAAAGGAAGCCCGCCGTCAGACCAACGCAATGGAAGCCAAGGTGCGAGACCTGGAACTTGCCCTGGAACTGGAGTCGAAGAAACTCCGGGAAGCACAGACCTTATTGCGGTGCGTTTTGCAGTTGGGTTTTTTTCTAAGTTCCATAATGATTAAGTGCGAATAAGTTGGAAATCCTGCAAAGTCGCCTATTATCTCCGGGTAGGGCCGATTTATGTGGCCTCGCATATAGGACATGAGAATAGGAACCACCTGCAATACGAGTGGTTTTGCGCCAACTTCCAGTGAAATAAACGTTAGGTTTAGAGCTTATTTAAAAATTGACGGTAAGATAGACCAAGACCAAGTTTAGAGTTATTATAGGAGCTAGTGTTACCTGAAATGTCAAGATTTAGGTCAGGGCTAGGGTCAATAGTAGGAATATTATTCCTTTCCGGAATTATGCACAGGTCCACGTTTATTATTAGGCCGAGGCGTACATGTTCTATGTCGTGCTTAGGGGGCCATATAAGTCAGTCCTACCCATATTTTTCCACATTTTTCCGGTTCAGCATGTCCGGCTCCATAATGGCTATGAGTAATCAGTCGGATGTGTTTCGAGGATCTAATAAACATTTTTTTCATTTTCAAGGCTTTTTCTTTAGCTACCCGTACATATCACCAAAGGTTAAGATGTTTAACCTGCTCTTCTTTTGTTGTTTTCCACGCCTTCATTTCAAACGCGAATATGAATTGCCATAGGAGGACACGAAATCAGACCCTTTTCAATAAGTCAGCGATTTGGCTAGAGTCTTTAAATAATATTCTCGAACCATTCCAGGCAATGAGTATATCCGAGATCCCTACACTCGCTGGGGAGGACCCTGGATACACGCCTCAGGGAGTTCTCCAGCCCGGCATGGAACTATGCCTTACCAATCGTTCAAAGAAACTCAACCAGGGAACTGGTTCTCAAAGGTGTGGGGTCTTGCTATAAGTGTTTGACAGGGTATTAACGTAACAATGAGAGGTTCCAGCCGGGAAGGTGTTATGGTTCTGCCGGGGATGGTGGAAGGTGCTGCAAGGAGAGTGGTAGAGATTACTTAAATTAATCAGACTTACGGGCAATTGGATCACACAAGGTTTCATGTGGGCGTCTAGTAATTAGGCTATATGGTGTGGCAAGTCGTTCGTTTGCATGCACAGAACCGCTTTGTATAGCCGTTTCGTTACCGCCTTCGCTTCTTCAATCAGGTCGCGCCGCAATACCTTCCGATAGCCCAAAGTCCCCGAAGAAAATGCATGGAAAACTTCCTACGAGCAGTTTCCATCAAACATGTGCGCATAGGTTCGCATGCTTTCTTTGTCTTTTCTTCTCAGAAGTCAAGTGGCATTCGGCTTCATGTAATTCTACGTCCTTTTTATCGACAACGTCGTTTGTGCGCCAGATTTTACCAAAAGTAGTTTTAGAAATCCGCCAAAGGAACCAAAGGGGATGTTGAGATCAGTTCCCACTAGGCTAACATTGCTAAACAGTTTCTAGAATTGATTATTATTCGGGTTTCCATAACGGCGACACG
Source organism: Spirometra erinaceieuropaei (assembly GCA_902702965.1). NCBI lineage: Eukaryota > Metazoa > Platyhelminthes > Cestoda > Diphyllobothriidea > Diphyllobothriidae > Spirometra > Spirometra erinaceieuropaei. The sequence goes on from CACRXP010000230.1 coordinate 598,268, forward strand.
TGACATACGTCGGAAGGGAGCCTGTACGTTATATGCGGGATTATGATTCCTTGACAAGTGCCCGTGGCCGCTGGATTGTTCCTCGTGAGTATCAAAGTCAACTGAGACAGACTGAATGCATTCACGGTTCTTCCCATACTTTCTGTTTTCCATTGAATATACCTTGACGAACTCCTCTTCAGGTTACAGATTTCTTTTCTCCAATGCTTTGCACGTCCTTGTGATACAGTCGATAAAAATGTGAGAACACGACACTGACTTTGTTTTACATGATCACTTTGAGTGGTTGATAACACCCACCAAAATGTCGTTGTTTTGGGCAGGAAAAATGAAAGGTCTCTGAAGGAAGTAAGCCAAGCTGCCGAGGAAGAACGTAACATGGCGGCACAGTTGCGAGAACTGCTCGAGCGCGGACAGAGTAAACTCAAGGCCACCAGACGACAGGCGGAGGAAGCCGTAAGTCCCCTTTGTTTACAAGCCCCCGATACCGCAGCTTTGAAACCACAAATGCGATCACCATAAGGAGCACTTTGGTAGCATCCTTGTTCAAGAGATTTTGATGTTACGAAGGAAACAACGTGGCCGTTGCCTTATTCAACTTGGCCTATGCTGAAAGTCAGAACTTTCAACGAGATCATCGATTATCATTGCATATCTGATTACATCGAAATTGCAGTCGGAAAACACGAATGAAAGTTAACGAGTCCTAAACTATGCAGTGTTTGCACGGCCCGTTGGCAATAAATTCGTGAACGCGGCAGAGACCGGAATTCTCAAGCAACCGAAGTGTATGCCGACTTCTATCTTTCAGCTGGAGGAAATAACAATATCGGTTTAGTAAGCTGGTGCATAAGTCATATGATCCCGCTGGAATTCGCATACCAAAAATTTTGTTCCACGGTTGAGCTGGCTATTTATAAAAAGTTTCCTGGAGGAATTATTTTATAACTGGTGTCAGTATCCCCTAACCGTTAGGTGCTTGACTGAAATAAATTAATTCCCTGAAGACTATTTTTAAAGTCGCTACTTGCAATACCTTCGTGGAGAATTACTCGTTTTTATGACTAATAGTTAAAAACAGTCACATCAGCCGCATTTCACGAATGCGAGAGGTTACGTCCGTTGCTGGATCCTCCCTGTGTTTCAGCCTTAAACCACAACTTGTGCTGAAAGCATTTTGTGGTCGTTGCCACAAATTTGCACCATTACTAGCACTACTTGTATTTAGGTCGAAAGTACACAGTTATCCTACAGAATTCTGTTGTATTGGGGCCAAAGTCTCATAACTGATATGGACTAACTCTAAACATTGTGTCCAGATTGTATAACTTCACGTTATTTCTCCATGACTTACGAGAACTCTATTCTGGCGTATATGCATATGTATTCGTAGAGAAAGAGGTACCGACAAAAACAAGGGAGACTGGGATAGCCGTTTCTGAGGTGTTGGACGTCAACCAGGCACACCCTACCCCAAGTATGGATGACCTGGGATTCGATCCCGAGTTCTCTGGTTGTAAAAATTTGTTCAATCCAACGCCCTATCATTGAGCCACGTGACCTATGTCCCGTCAGGCGCGATCAGGAAGATTAATTGCAGTATGTGGCGGTTGCGATTCACTGGTCAGGTTGCGGGATGCGCTCGTCCCAACATGCCTTGAGGCGGTCTGTGGGAAGATAGCTTACTTGTCCGACCTTTTGCACTCACGCCTGAGTGCTCCACCAAAGATGGAAAAAGGGAAAATAAAAGACTTAACTAGGTCCTTTAGGCTTAGTCTCGATAAAAGCATCAGTCTGTCTTCTCCCTTGTAACTGTTTAATGTTCAAGTGCCATCTGATAGATTTGTATGGCGCTGTGGATCGACTACGTCTGGTCCAAGGGGCATGGAATTGTCGGGTTCAGATCAGTTTTATCGTCACTTTACTTTCAGCTAACTCAACTACGTGTGCTCTGTTTAAGGCGGATCATTGATTGTTCTCCAGGTTATGCATAGCCGCATCTGGTTGTGCACCTTTCCACTTCACAGTTAGATTTGCCGATGAATTCGCGTTCATAGTCGTTTGTCGGTCACGCATCAGTAGTTGGTCAGGCAATCTGAACAACCACCGCGGTAGATTATTCCAGACTTTTATTCTGGCAGTAATTGATCCTTTGGCCATTTTGACGAGTGACTGATAGATGAGCTCAGACCTGTGTCTAAGCTCTACATTCAGAAGCCCAAGCACGCGTTTTGTGACTTCTGAAACGTCCCTCAAGCAGATGAAGGCTCGAAAGATTTCGGGTTTTCGTGTGCCTCTGGTGTGTGCATTCCCTGGGAGGGAGAGATGCCATTAAAATCGACCCTCCCACAACTCCTCGGCCTCTCCCTCACAGGGTGTGTCTACCCTCTTGAACCTTTGTTATTAAGCACATCTCTTCCAATGCAACGCTAGTGTTCACTTCCTAGATGTTCCTGTGTGGCAACACTCTCATCAGTCGTCGAAAGCTGGTGATTCGGTCGCTATAACTTAATTGGCTTCATTCTATATACATTCAACGATATCAGCATACTGCTAAGGTGACTTTTCATTAACGAGCAGCATGATATTATAGATAAATAGATGCTTTGGTAGATTTTAATAATTAATTTGACTGAAAAGTGGGAGACTCATCAGTCTCGGTGGGATTTGAACCAATATCAGCAAGGGTAAGCCTGGATTCTATACTCCACAGTTGGTTGTGAGGGTAGCTTGACCTAGACGTGATTAAATCGACGGCTCCCTGACGAGGTGACGTAGCTCAGGTGCTTAGAGCGTTGACTGTACTCAAGCCTCGTACTTACGTTCGTGGGTTCCAATCCCGCCGAGGCCGACGGGTTCTTCACAACTGGGCAGATGAATATACATGGGACCAGCCAGACCAAGTGACCGGAAATCTGCATGTGGGGCTATTAGTTACCAGCTGATTTTTCACACGATCGCCATATTAAAATTGTTTTCTCCTCTACAACTGCATATTTATGCAGACTGCGTAGAAGGGCCAGCCCTCGCGAGAACCACTTCATGGAAATTTAAGACAGTTTGTTTCCTAGCAGTATTTTAAGTATGCCCAGGATGGCCGGAGTACCCGCATGTGCTGATATTATCTAATTTCGCTACTCTTCAGGCAGCTGCAAAAAGACTTCGCCTGGTTGCTTAGACGGCGACAGGTATAATGAAAAATGCTGAACAGCGAGACACAGCATGGTTTCAGAACAAAGATTAGTCAGGCAACTGCGTAGGATTGGTGTGATGACGGTAAAATTAGTATACGACTGGTACCATGACAACGCGAGATTAATCACGTGACCCAGTAGTTTGCGCAGCCCTGGATGCGTCTCCTATTACTATGACATCAGAGGGCTGGACGAGGGATTAGGGGGCCCGCACTCGAAGGCGACAGTCGTCCTCCGCGAAGCGTAATAAAACCTGCGCCCGAACTGTTTGAATGAGAGGCGTGAACAACGTCATTTTTATCCTTCCAATCTGCAACACAGCCCATTTCAAGAATATTCCTTTAAAATTACCAATGTGCTTGAAGAAAACCGAAGAAACACCATCTTAACTTTTTGCATCTGTATAAGCGCCATTATCATATTGGACGCGCTGCTTGTGGGCGGATGTGGTCAGACGCCACTTGTCATTCCTCAGTTCAAATTGGAGAATGTTTTCAAGTGCTGCCTAGGGAGAGGTTGTTCACTGCCACTCTAGACCCCATGCACACATTTCTTGAGAGCCCTTGAAACTCAAACACGCGGAGCTGCTCCCTAAACTTAAACTGCTGACTGTCGTCTTCCGCATTCGCGTCAGCAGCCAGCCCCCCCCCCCCTCCCCACTGTCGTTCCTCGTTTCCCAGAATTTAAAGTGTGTAATAAGAGCGAGAACGCAGCAACCTTGTTTGGTTGACCAAAAAGCGCATCTAGAGTTTCTCAATCAGCGTAGTTCGTACTTGAATAGCACTCGAACTACAGCGAAACTGCTTATTTTGCTTCCTTGGAGACGGAACTAATGAAACCAAAGATAACCCTTTAGACCGAAGGTGCTGCTTGTTTTAACAAGACTCCCATGAGGATCGATGCTTTTCAACGACTTAGACATGAGGGGGACTCGAACTGAGACGATCGCATAAAGAATGCAGAGGGTCCGATGGAGTTGACAACCTGAAATTTATGACATGATACACCACAGCTTCAGCCGGCGAGAGTCTTGCCTTCTTGTCCATTGCGTCTGCAGTTTTGTTCAACTAAATGAACCTGAAGAGGTTTTTGGCCCTTGTGAGGAAACACAACTTCAGTTTAAGCAAATAATGAATGCGACTGGACTCTTGGTTAACGATGGCCAAGTTATGCATATTCGACTCCGTTTCTTTAGCATTTTCTTAGCTTAATATAAAGCTTTTAGAGGTTAGGGCAGGGGAGCGGCTGCCGAAATAGCTTTTGTTCCGGGCTTATACAATCCATTTGCCATCACCAGGTATTCCTCCTGGACAACAAAACTGCTAAAGGATCGAAAAGGATTCCATGACTCATTTTTGACCAGTAGGCTAGACAAGTGCTGAAATGAAAGTGAGGCTCTGTTGGGTAAAGGTCAGCCTGTGAGTGACTTGCGTGCAAGACTCCCAAGGAGCTTTAAGAGCGGTCCTTACTTAATTTTTTCGCTGACAACTTATTAAGGAGGCGGCGACCGCGGCCGCAATGAGCAAACTGCGGAAGACTCAGGAGCAGCTGGAAGAGGTTGAACTGCGCGCGACCATGGCCGAACGAAGGGCTAATCAACTGGCTTCCGCTAACGCCGCCGCCGCTGCTGCCGCCAATGTCAATGCCGAGACCGCCTCGCAGTACGGCACCCTGAAGGGCAGTTCCTATAACAGACTGCGTGCCGCCTCAGCGGTACGAGAGGGTTCCACTTTTAGCCTCGCCAGTAACGATACCTACTTCCCTTCGCGCAGAGCGCGACGTGCTGCCTTCCTACAGGACGCCAATGATCGAGAATCCGCTGTGAACGGCCTCGACCTTCCCTCATGTCAGTAACGCCGCTACCCAGCTTCCTATTTCCTCAGTCTTCAAGTTATCCCCTCCTCTCATCTTATCTCATTTTAGCCATCAATTGTAATTTCGTGCTGCACTGTTTTACAGGCCACTTAGGACCACACCGAGCACATCACGCTCTGTCTTGTTACGACGATAGAACCGTTGTCGCAAGATTTTATTCCCTGATGCAGTTTGGCTTCACAGAAAGCAGTCTTAACATCGCTTAGTTTTCTTTCAAATACACAGACACGCACGCCTACATATAGACATACTTAAGCACTGTCTTCGCATAATCGGCTGAAACTGTGTGACCACGCAGTCATCTTCGGACGTCATAAACTCAAGTATATTTGTTCCGAGTCACTCCAACTTCCGCAACGGCACGCAGACCAAATGCCGACAGCCCAGGATGAGGGCAGTCTATGCCATGGCTTCTGTAGAAGCGGCTGTTGTATGGATAAACGGCGTCCGTTAACCCTGTGCTCTACTACTGATTTTATGTAATACTTGCTTTGATTACTTATACTAAAAAGGAAGTAAGACATGTAACGCAGTGAATAAAAACTAAGCAATTCGAAAATACTCTTTTTGTCAAAAAGGCCTTTTCCCTTTTTTCCGTCCCCCATCACTGGAATGGAATAGAAGAAATGATGCAACTGAAACAAATAGCAATTACAACAGTAAAAGATGTCGCTATCAAGGATGCAGTAAGTGCCTGTTCCCGAAATTCACAAGGAGAAGGGAGGGATGAGAGTCGAGCTCTGAGTGAAGAATTTAGAGAAGGTTGTGGTACATTCAGGGCGGTGCCATGATCCGAATACCCCATAGTTTATCTGGGCACAAGACCTCGTGGTTTGGGGAAGTCGTCAGTGTTGACGCTATTGGGCGGAGGCTGCGATCTACAAAAGTCGAAGCAAATGTTCAGCGTTAAAGACGACATCACATGAGGCGAAAACTCCAGGAAATTGGGTATGGATAGATAAGTAGCATGTCTGACTCCCTAAGCAGGCTTTTTGTCCTCAAGTAATTCAGACCCAACAGGGGCAAAGTGACATGCCTGGAGAGAACTGAATTTCGAACATCAAAAAATTACGCTCTGCTGCGCAGTAGGCTGGAACGGCACGTTGTCTGGGAATTTTCTGTAAGATAGGCTACGTTCTACCGCCAAAGACCTCATAGTATTTCGTATGTCCACAAGCCAGAATGTTTCCTAATTGAGTACAGACAGGGTTTGATATCCGAAACAAAGTGCTGCATAACAAAATTGCCCGGAGGACGGGTAGGTCAGTCTTCATGGTTCAAACCAAGCCATGGCAACGCCGGGTGAAACCGACGCCCTCTTATGCAACGCGATCGGCGGCAACCTCTTAAAAAGTAAGCCCAACGGAAACTGCTTTCTAGAGAAGATCTGCAGGAGTTGGTGCCCAGTGGCACACAAAGGCGTAAAGAAAAATCTAATGATAACTAGCACAACCTATAAAGATGCTCCATTAAATCTCAGTTAGAATGTGGTTTATATGATTAGGAAAGCAGGAGAGAAGGAGGGAAAAAGGAAGCTTGTGTTCAGTGTGATAGTCATCGTCATCACATACTTAACAGCTGACAATTATCCTTCTACGTTTCGCTGGTTGGAGTAGTAATTTCTCGTTTCTAAATATGTGTTCATTCTTAAACCTGCTAACCTGGCAAGTGAATAAGCAGAAGATCTCGAGGACGTAGGCATCCCCCAATAGCGAAATGTCATACGTGTTACCAGGTCGACACACTTTTCTTTACGCACAGGTCGAATTGAACCTTACGTTTAATTAAAGAGTTGATCTGGATTTATGAGAAGCAGTCTCCAAGAGACAGCTAAGCAGACTCTTAACGGCGTAGGTCTCATGCAAAGGAAGTCCTGTTCCCCCACTGGTTTCGTCTGGAAAAAGGTTAGACGATTGTTAATGCAAGCCCAAAGAAGTATGCAGCCTCGCTGATAACAGAAAAGTTTGCATTAAATTAAAGATAAGAACTTAAAATGTTCGGGTCTATCATCCCCTCAGGAAACACATGCCAAGAAGCTCAGCTTCTCTGTAAACAGATTGTCCAACATCTAATTAGATAGACAGTGGAGACTTACTGAGCAAATTATAGAGGAGTTAATTATGGAGGACAAGGAAAAGGGGAAGCGAAAAACCCGGACTCGAAAACGCTCATCTTTTCAGGATTTTTAGACAAAACTGGGAACAACCGATATCCTCTTTCCTACTTGTGCTGGCGACTTTCACCACCCAGGCTAACCCGCATTCTCCTAATCTACAATTAACTGAAAAGGCTTTGGTATTTTGTAGACTTCTGTGTTGCTTCAATAAGTCAAACAGCGAGAAGTGCTGTTTTAGGTAATAGCAGCTTACGCCCAATATTCCTTTCGTGTGGAATTCGTGTCACAGAGAGGTCTTGGACTAAAATTCGACCTGAGTTCCTGAGTAGCATTCAGTGCAGGTAAAAGGATGGTGGGAAACCCCTTATGAGCGAGCAACTAGTACGTTTCTGCTCAGTGGTCTCATGGCCATCAAACCTACTGGATCAAGAGGAAGGGTAGAATTACTGCTAAGCACGTCCAACCCATCTTTTACAGAAGTAATTGGAAATGGAAGAACACCCCAATGCGTAGCCTTGTGTGATTTTTTACTAGCCGGACTTGCATTGAACTCGGACTTTGATCGGAGAAGGGCAGGATGGACGGTAAAATTTATGTAAAATATTTCATTTATATTTTTCTCCTTAAAATCGGGCGAAAACGCATTGTGCTAGGACAGTTAAATGAACTGTCAACTGTACAAAAGCCTACTTCTAATCAGGATGCACTGTTTAGTCCAACCAAAAGGTGTAAAATCTCTTGCCTATCGTTTGACAAATGGCTATATCCTGTTAATCACTGTTAACTGATAGATATAGCGAGTACAGTTTTTCTGATCCAGATGAGCCAAACTTCAAACCTATTCTAGTGTGCCAGTTCGTGCTGCCCTTCCTTCAAATAGTTCGGAAATTTGGTAAAACTTGAGAAGGAGAGCCTCCAGGGCAGGCAGTTAGGTCTCCTCATCTCATAGACCCGTTACAGCTTGTTTGCAGCCCTAAGAGGCACAAAGGGTCCCTCTAAACTTCGTTCGGAAGCGATGTATGCGTGGTTTGTACACTGTAATGGCTCATTTTAGACCCGGTAGACAATAGCACACGACACTTTCAGTCAAACAGAAGGAGGTATACAACGCAAAGAGGACGATAGTTCGTCATTTAGTAGGATCTATCTAGCCATAAAAATGAAACAATTTATTGATAGAAAAAATATTATTTGTTTACCCTCAACCAACAGAGAATATCTTCTTTGCTACTGTTATACTGACCAGGTAAGAGTAGTAACACAGGAACAGAAGATTTTAGGCCAAAATCGAAGTACTGTTTGACGAGTTAAGGGATATTTTAGATATCATTTTGAAATGTCACAAAACAATGGAACCTTGGCAAATGCCTAATAAGGTAGTTAAACTATCTAAGTACCTGACAGCTAAAATGTTGTAGAAAATTAAGTTTCTCGCTAAGCAAAACTTCTTTCGAAATTCAACCGCTTCTCTGGTCTGTCTAGAATTTTCCGGACAAGTTTGATAGATTATTTCTGAATGTGCTCAGAGCAACAAGCCCACTACGTCGCATTTACTGTCTATTCAAATAATACCGACATGCAAGGCTTTACTTACACGCAAAATAAAGATGGATAGCAAAACGTATGCGAACTCACTTCTTGTTCTTTCGCTTTTTCGAGGCCGACTTCACCTTGAAGACGGAGGGGCTACATTATGAAACAAACTTTGTTAAGCACGACATTAACATTCGTACTCTAAATATACTAAAGCATTTTGTGTGACGGTCATTAATGGGGCCATGGGACATGCTCGTCTTGCTGTGCCTTGTAACATAGTCTAGAGCCATCGCAGGCAGTTGCATGGTGGCTTTAGCATATACTGATAACGGAGTACCGACAAAAGCAAGGATGACCGGAGTGGGCGCCTTTGATTTACCAACCCTCGTCATCCAGCTATTCTCAACCTGTAGTTTAAATCACTGTATCTTCGAACCTGGACTCCTTGGTCACTGAGTGTAGAGCTCTATCGTTGGGCAAATACCCAGAGTTCGAATCCCAGGTGATCCACACCTGCGGTTGGGTGTGACTGCCGGGTGTCCACTAAAGAGGCCAAAAATGGCCATTCTGATCCGCCTTGACTCTGTCAGTATTCCATTATCGGTATATACTAACGAAGGCTACGTCACAGTGAGCACGATTTAAACGAAACTTTTGGTATAACCGATGAGAAAACGAGATTTCGTCGTCTATTCTGTTGGTATCCGTTATGCAAACCAAAAGATCGAGAACTGCTTCGATGGTAACCGACTCAGATCTTAATTGACACGATAGTATTTACCTACTCACCGCCTAACCGCACAGTATTTTAAGCATTATTATTACTACGACTTAAAACTGCGGTAATTTATTCTGAATTTAACGTAAGCTCCGAAAAAAACGCTTCTTATGTCTGCATACATGTAAATTCTGATGCCGTAAGTTGTCAAAAAAACGCAAAGACGGCAATTCGGTCAAGATAAACGAAAATTGCATTAATTACGTTCTGATGGTATTATGTATGTGCGCTCACAAAGGTCTTGAAGGAGACACGATCGCTGGGACAAGCTCTGATAAAATCAGTCTGCCACGGGTAGGAGCTGACGTAAGATCACGTTAACACAGAATCCATTTTTCACTACACCAAAACCATCTATTCCTTTCTTAAGGTACAGCAAAATCCTACAGTAAATGGATCACGGCTTTTAGGGTCCAGTGTAGGATTGTACATGACGGACGATGAACGCTGACGTGACTTTAGTTAAATTTTCTATTCAAAGGGGTGACGGAAGCAAACTCAGGCTTTGATTTCATTTCAGGCGGTAAAATAATCTAAGGTTGAGCCTAATGCAGCAAAACAACTGAACCCCTTCGTGTAAAGCGTAGGAAAATGTTATAAGCCGAGGGGGCTGAGGAAGAAATCCGAATGTATCTGAACCTAACATATTGTGCGTATACTAAAACGTTATTGGTAGCAAACATCTGACCAAAAAAGGCCCAAAAAACGTAAAAAAATTGTACGAATTACGGAAACCGAGTAGCTAAGCGGTTCGGGCATATCATTAAACATGTCATTGCTATATAGTGCAACCCAGAAGCAACCGCTCAAGAAATGTTCTACGTATTTCTGCAAAAGAATGAGGGATTCGAAGGTAGTAATAATACAGTTCTACTTTATGCCCACCCAATCTTGTAACTTAAGTCCAGCTGATAAGGCCTACTTTGAAAAGGCCTACTTTGAAAAGCAGTAAGACTCCGACAGATGATTTATATGTTTTGTGAAAATTATAACCATTCAAATTACTTGCGATCATTTACAAAATTAGGTATAATAAAACCATCACGAGTTTCTTTCGAGTTATATGTTGTAGGACAATAACCTTAGTTCAGTTTTTCAGCTGGTGTAGATGATTGTTAATTAACATATAGCATAATAAAAATGGGTATTTAGATGTTGTAGAAGGAACGCACGAAAATTTGAAGAACTGAAATAAGTTAGGGTTACGGTAGTGGTAATAGTGTCCCAGGACTTTTACTGCACTGCATACAGTAGGAGAAAACAGTCCCTAAGCACTTATTTTAGTCCAAAAGATAGTTTTTGATAGAACTTACTACTTGAACGAGCTTATGGAACGGGTCAGAAGCCAACGTGATCGCAAGAAATCTCATAAGTTACAGTATGCTGATTAACGTCTGACCATTTTTGCGGCCATTCCCATTGTTTCGGCGGCTACATTAACTGAGTTACGGTTAATAAGAGTCGAAGACAACTCAATTCCTTAAGCTAAACTGAATATCCCACTTGAAGGAAATCTGTTTTTGCCCCTCAAAAAATATTTAAAATTTTGGGCATTTTCAGCTGCGCATGCGTCAACGTGATTCTTGAGAAATACGTGACCCACACCTACAAAATCCTTCGTGCACCAGCAACCTTCCTCAAAACGGCAAACGCGACATTTAATTTGGTTTTTTAAAAATTTGACGACATATAATTTTAAAATCCTTAAGTCTTCTGTGACAGTCGACTGGGTTTAAAATGGCACGTGAATAAGCGGGCATTTAAAAACCGCAAGGCCCATTTTTTTCAGTGCGTCATTGCAAGAAGTTGTTTCCCGCAAGATTTCACAATAAATGTCATCTTCAAATAACTCCATCGAAATATCCCGAAACCTGCACTTGTCCTAGTCATTGGTGGATAAGAGCGTCTATTACTTAAGCGACGGTGGGATTTTTACGGATAGCCGAGAGAATTCTCGTTCAAAAGTCAGTATATTGGTGGACTTAAGGATTGTGTGTGTACGTCACGTCACGTATTAGCAAGCCATGGCCCTTGCGGCCTGGTATGTGCCAGCAGTACTCCGACACCCGCTTTCCTTCCATTGGATGCGTTTGCACTCCTGCTGAGCATAGAGGTCGCGTTCCTGGTTGCGCAGTGATTTGGGTCATCCTTCTCTTTCTGACCTGGCTTGGAAGGCTGTCAACTGACGGATCACTCTGACCTCGTAGTCGGCCCAGCATATGCGTCTACGTTGAATGGTTGACTGGTGGTCTGAGAGTCTGGCTGCAATGGCGCCTTCATAATGCGGCATCTATGGCATTCCTCCTCCGTGGGATCTGAGCCGGGTATGGCGGCATGCCTAGGGGCGGCCTCGGCGCGCCAGATGTCGCTCTCTGTTTTGTTTGAATCTGAATCCTGGTCAGTGAGTATTGTGGAACATGGCTGTTGCTACAGGCCCGTTGCCGGCTTTCGCTGTATCAGTTTGGGTTTTGAGCAGTCTCCCCCTTTTCTTTTCTTGGTGTATGAAATTTTGATCAGTGCGTGCTGGGGACCAGAGGAATGGTGGTACGCCTAAGCGTGGGTTCATTCCCCATGCCATCTACCTGTGCCCTCTCCCACTCTCGGTCTTCTCGACGATGTCTTTACATCGGGCTCAGGTGAGGGATGAGATAGTGCGATAGATGTTGCTAAAGTCTGCCCTCCCTCTAAGCTAGTTCATACGCAAGTCACTGTGTTTGTTTTCAGTCTGTTGTGGAGCACACGGTGGGCATTGTCGGTCACGATGGTCAAGATGCCATACTGATGGGCATTACATGCCTGCATGTGCAATTACCTCACTAAACAACTATTTTCCAATCAAGGCAACTGTTCACAATTGCCTTCAGTGTCTTTAAACCTTTGTTACCGGCTGGATACCGGACGTTGTCGCTAGGTGTTTGACAAGAGGTCGCCCAAGTCAACTTTGAGAATTAATTCACATTTCAGCTCGATTATAAGCTAGAAGATTATTCGGCTGAGCAGTCACTGCGCGAATTTGAAATCGGTCATCCGAACACAGCTTGTCATTTACACCTTCATCATGAAAGAAATTTACTTTGTCGGAAATCGGAATTTATTTTAAGCAAGCTTACGATGTCATATTCTGTGCTCTCAGGCATTTGACAGCAGCCTGTGTATTGTCTTTTCTGAACCAAAGTTAACTCTTCAGTGCAAGCTAAAAAGCTAATATTTCAGAGGAATACATTGACATTGGAGAGCTTGCTTCAGCCCAATGAAGTCGCAGGGAAAATTACACCAACTCTGCTTAAATTTGAATCGTTATTTTTATATGCATATGTTCGAGGACATAGGATCAAAGAAGTTTATATAAAAGCCAAATAGTTCGTCTAAGGCATATTAGACAAAAAATGCCACAAGCCTGTCTGGTGTAAAAAAGGTATTGTTGTCGACCTTCGACTAGGGACTACTTAAAAGAAGTCTTCAAACTGCACTGATAAGACTGATATTTTACGCACAAAAGGTGATGTTTTCTATAAACTCAGGTTTTATTGTTTAAGGGGATACACCATCTTTTTTATGAGAGTAGTAACTGCGTACGAATTTTAGGCGTCATTTAGACCAAAATTATAGCCGGCGACCGATTTCATGAAATGTTGCTCGAAATTCTGAAATGTGCTTTCAATTAGGAAAGATTACGCAGGTGGTGTTGCCATATTATTATCGCACGGCATAATCCCGTAATATTTCGGACCTGCCAGAATTTTGGTTTTGGAGTGCACTTCTTTGCGATCTCCTGTAAATCTGTACTCGACAAGAAATGAATATTTACGTAGTATGCATTTTTTCACACTGATTTTAACGACCATGTAAATTCAAATTTATTTTATAGAAAATCTCCATGAAAATATTATTTTTCCAATCATTTGGTATCAAATCACGTCGTCTTTACATTTCTCACTCCAAGAAAGCCCCTATTTAAGTCTTGAAAAGTTTACCGATTCCCATTAAATTTCGAGCCAGATCAGCCGTTTCCCTAGCGTTTAGCGACTTTAGCCTGCAAGGTATATGCTTTCTGCGTAAGGGAAATCATATCTACCTCTATGCCTTTAAGAAGATTCAATGTAGAGTACGTAAAACTTTGTAACGGATGCGCTCCTTGAGGAGCATTAATAAAGTTACAGCTATGGTGCTGCATAGATGGAAGTTGCGCGATCTTAAAGAATCTCATAAATTTAAACTTTTTAAAACCGACAGGTACGCTTTCGTCGAATATAAAGTGTGGAGAGGACGTGATGTGCTACTAAGTGAATTAGACAAAATATATTTCCATGCATTTTTTCTGTAAAATATATTGCACTTTTTAAAGTCGCCAAAAATCAATTGTTAGCACGCATACTAAGTAAGCGGTCAGCTTTTAGAAAGTGTGGTTTTTACAGACGGTCAAAAAGGGATGCATTCAAAAGTCAACATCCTGAAGAGTCCGAAATATCGTAGGATTATGCTGTAAATTAATCAATATTCCAACCCCACCTAAGTAATCCTTCCAAATCGAAAACACATTTCAGAATTTTGGCCAACATTTCATGAGATCTTTCACCCATCGTAACTTTCTCGACCTTACCATAATTCAGAAACATTTATTTGGACATTTCAGCAAATGTCTACAATTTCATTCACGCTGGACACTTCACAAATGTTACCCTTGAAAAAAGCAATTTGGCAATAACCTGCTTTTCGAGACCGAGCCAGCTTGAAGACCCCGAATATTCATTTACCTGCATACAATTCACCATAGATCAAGTCAAATCACGAAGTCATCCTCTCGGACAACCGCCGGCCCCTGTACTTTTGCGGTGAATTTAAAAGAGTCTCAAGCATACTAACTCCGAACATTGATCTGTCTGGGAGTAATATTATTCAACCATATTGCAGAGTCCAAGCGAGTAAAACATTTTCGGTTTGAGGACGATAGTTTCGTCCCTTAACCTTTTCGAGACGCGGTTTTAATTCAAGGAGAACGCGGGTGGCACCCCTGCCTCGAAATGTAACTCAGAAAGCGGAGCGCCATTCCTAAAAATACTTAACTTATGTTCTGATTTTAATTAAATGCACTTTCTCTGTGTGGCCATCTTCTAGTTTCGTAAGACCAACTTAAATGTTGAGATCTTATTCAAAGATGCATTAATGCAAGAGGCTGCGCATTAAACACGTTCGCACATAAGGAAATGTAGATGGAAGCAGCAGCGAAAAATGAACAAACAGAACACTTCAACAAACCTTCCATCGAGTTCGAGGGCTTCCTCATCCTGCAAAGCTGCCTCCAGGGCAGCGATAACCTGGGGAGCCAGTTGGGGAGGTTCGTACTCCATGGTTGTTCGGCAGGGCAGATCAAGGTCTAGGCTGAGGATGTTTTCACCCCGGTACCTAGGGTTGCCTCGCATTCTGCTGGCCAGGAGCGCATACCGACATGTAGGCCTTCGAGTGCCCAAAGCCGATTTGAGGCAAAGGCTTGTAGCAGAATTCCTGAAACGTTTCAAAGAGCTTTCCGTCAAAGAAAATTGGCAGTGCAAGGGGGAGCTCGGAAATGAGAAATATACTGCTAAGGCGTAAAGTGCCCATAAAACACTAACTAGTGTTCCCCAAAATATACTGGCAAATCGTTTGGTTTTTGCAGTCACTTTCAAACAGCCCTTACCTCCCGGATATTGACGTTAGGAACGATGAAACAGTTCGGTATTGCCGGGTTGATATATTTCGGAATGATCCCTCTGTTTTCAATGAACATCACAAAAATGATCGAAATATATTCTACTTTATTTAAGGGTCGCTATGGGTGACCGAAAGTTTGCTAACCTAAAACCTACCAGTCTACGAAGATGAATGATACAAATTAATTGGTCGAAGTATTTCGTACGTTAGCCCCTTGCACCATATCCTATGCCGATACAGCCAAAACTGTCATGGAGACCAAAAACTGTGACTTTTCTTGTGAAGAAAAAATTTTAAACACAACATTTTTGTGTGGACCGACGTTCAATATGGGCGAATTTATTAACGCTTCTTTTCTTCAGAGCAGGCAGTTTGCATTGAAAGAGCGTCTTGTCAAAAGAAGAATCCGAAAAGAACGTCATCACTGATCAGTCCAATTTGTTTTTACGTTTTTTAAAAATCATCAAATGCTGACCGAGACGCGTCACGGATGGCCGCTCTAAGTTGAAAACAAAGAATTCCGTCTCCTTTAGACCATATGAAACAACAGCATTAGTTTGAAATGTTTTTTTCAGGAATCGAAGGGAGGTGAAGCGCTGAAGTCGTATGAGCAAGATCTTATGCCCAGACTCCACAGTCAAACTGAGTAAACAATTCGTTGGAAACTCAAGACGCAATTGGAAAAGACGTGTTTAATGCTACCTTAATCACTGAAAGACGTTCATTAGCCAACCGATAACCTGCTCATATCTAACCGACATTTACTGTGATTATTACATTTACCTAGTCGAGTCCGTATGAAAAAAAATATAATATTCGGTAGAGGTGACATGAGACCAGAGTCCATGTCGATTTACCGAAGATTTCGGCATACATTCTCCCAAAACTGTTCGCAGTTTTCCGTTCAACTTCCGTCATACTTAGTTTACGTGGATGTTACTTATTATACTCTGACAATAACTGGCAATGGTCAGGGTTATTTAAGGCAATGATGAAGGACAAACTGGGGGACACATAGGTGAAGGATGAGACGAAAAGAAAAGGAAATATGGTTAGGGAAGAGATGACAGACACATGGAAATGTAACTTGAAACTATTCAGATGAAGCGCATTTAAGGCCGAAATGCTTCCTCTTTTGAGATATCTGACAGTGACAATAAAGTGATATCCATGAAGATCAAATTATTCATGCAACACTGATGAGAAAACCGCATAAACAAGGCCATTGTGACATAAGTACACATATAGCCATTTAAATGGGTCCAAAACGGTAGTTAGGATGACTCAAATTCCCGCTAGTGAGAGTAAGCTCTATGGGGACAGATGCAACTTTCTACAGTTTTCGCTGCAGACACTTAAGTTTTTACCGTTCTCCTCAGCGAGGAAAGATGTGAAAATAAAGTAACCTACAAAAACATCACGAATGCAACACGGCGCCTAGACGAGAGAAGTACAAACAGATGTCAACTACATATTTTGGTCAGTCGATGCCTTGGGTTTAACTGCTAAATTCTTTCAAAAGGAATTTAGGAGCGTCATTCGACATCAGCCCCTAGCAGGTTGTGTGTTTTATTGCCGAAATGTCTACGGTGTTGTCTGGACACAAGTGCAATGGGATCTGAAATCTGAATTTACGTTATGCCACCTACATTCTCCTCTCCCGGTTAAAAAGTCGCACCGATTCGGCAAGGTTCGTCCATATCCGTTCTTTTTTCTCAGCCCAATGGTTTGGTATGCGATTCCCCTTTAAATTCCAATAAGAGTCATTAAATTGATATGAAAACTTTGTTGGCAGCTTCATGCTTCATGACGGCCACTGACAGGCAAATGCTCGTGGATCACTCATTAAAAGTGGGCTTCTTCCATTTGTGTGTAAAAAGAGTCTTTGTAACGTCTTCCGGTTACACACATACATACTTCACCTACTAAGAAAGGAAAACCTGTGAGCAAACTACATTCTCAGTCCTTGCCATTTTTACGCAGTAAGATCTGTGTAATGTACATTTTACGTTTCTTGTAACCTGCTAATAATTCGGGTTACTGAGTCGGTATTTTCGTGCGCCGAGGAACTAAAGCGGTTCATTGTGTTCCGAGGTGAGTGTTTGTCGATAAGGACATAGCGCTAAAGAAATGGTATCATCACAAAACATCCGTCTGTTGCTCCACTTGTGCTGTACTCCTCTTTGTTCACTCCCTACGCCGGTTTTGGGCGGCTCATTGACGAGAAGTGAGTGGATGCAGAGCGTTTTAGATTCAGACTCTAAGTGCGATGTAGTCAGTCGAGAAGTATCGACGAAAAAGCAGTGGGGATTGAAACAATCATTTCGGTCTATCGAGTCAAAGCCCATGCTGGGAGTCTTCATGGTTTGAAAGTGTGATCTGTTGAGAATTAAAGCGAGGCTCTGCCATTTGAGTCACGGATTTCTGTTCTGTTGACCGCCCTCGGTGTCCCTCCGAATCACATGACCGTGACATTCCTCAACTTATTCTGACTGCAAGGCTGACTGTGGACGATTCCATCTGGCCTTACAGCTTTATTCCACAGCCTTTGCAGACGGTCTTGTAGTTGGGACGGGCAATCAATAATCTGTAAGTGGCAACAACCTATCGATGAAATGGGTAATTTCTGGCTTACTTACCGTCGCTAACCAACAGCGCCCAGAGCCCAAAGTTGGTTCGTAACTTAAGAGGAAAACTTCTGAGCAAACGCCCTCTCATGCCCCTGAGTGCGAATTTTACGACAATAATCGGAGGATTGTTATCTGGAATTTTAAAACCTCCTTTATCATGTGCGACCGCACAAACTAACAAAATGTGAATTTTAGGTAGGAACCAGGACCTACAACATCTTTATCATCATCTAACTCGGAGCCTGACAGGTTGAAGAGAGAGAAAGAGACAGAAAGTACGCAAGGATAAAGAGGGACTGCAACAACTGCAAGCGGAAGGTACCGGTTTAAGTTCATCGAAAAGTTGATATATTTGGAAGAGAACGACGATGTGGGCCATGGCTTCCTCTGTTAAGTAGTGCGAGTATGTAAACAATCTCCTGTTAGCAGTGGGAGAGTATTTATTCGTCCCATTGGGGGTCATCAGTTCGTTTGTGCTTGAATTTTTACCCAGGGTATAAAAAATCCCAGATTGAAGCGTTCCTGAACGTCCGGGGGACCAGCTGTTGTCACCGCAAGTGCCTGGATCAGAAAGTGAATGACCTTCAAATCCGAAGGTGCAGGAGGCAGCAGGCCCAGACAGGTGAAGAGGTCCAAGGTTGAATCCATAATCACTTCACACACCATCCGCAACCTCTGCGGCCAACGTACGCACTTGCTGATAGGAAAGGTGAATTTTTTAGCGACGCAACAGTGGTTTTAAGCAATTTTCACGACGGATGGCAAGGTCACTTGTTTGTAGAATGGTGCGCAGAACCGCTATCGCGTGCGTAATGCACGAGAAAGCGCTGAGACACGCGAGCACGAACGCTAACGACGAGGACGGAAGCGGAATGGTCAACAGATAACTTCCTTGCGACGGCGGCATCGGGAACAGCAGCATTGACAGTCAAAAAGGGGGAGAGATACAAAACATATGGCGGCCAAAAATGAAGGAGGACGGGGGTAGTAGCTGTTGCCCCGGCCTGAATGGAACAAAATAGTAAAATATTTTGCGGGGCATGGTCCCAAAAATAACTACAGAAACTTCAGCGTATCAAGGACACCGGCAGAGGCGGTGGTGGCCTGTTAGATGTGGCCTCCTTTGCACTCGCAGAGGGGTCTTGGCTAAAATACTTGAATCACAACGGAGGTGCGTCCTACATTCTGTTTTCAAGTAGTCATCATCAATAGCAGAGCAAGTTACAATTAATGAACCGTTTTGGTTAGTCTCCTCACGTATCTACCGCCGTCCCAGCGAATTCATGAGTCCTTGTTGACCGTAAATTCAATTTTCTTTACTCCTAGGCAGTGCAAAACGAGACCCGATCAAGCTGCTTGTCAAGCTTCACTGCTAACATCCCGGTGTTTTCTGCAATTTCGTATGGTAGTTGGTATCCGGCGGCCGCCTCTATTTTTAAAGCCACTGCCGTTTTGATTCCGCCAATTTTGGGCCTCGTGAGATGGACGATGTTTGGCTGGGCTAAATTTAAAGAATCTTGTCTTTCGAACCCGAGGATGATTCTTTTGGTGAAGTTTTCCCAACTTGCCCCGAACAAAACAGTCCACACCCACTGCGGCAGCATCATTAGGTTTCCATGATTTATCCAAGTATGATTGTAGAAGTGCTTTTAGTACGCTCCACGTCACCCGACTCGTACATCCAGTTTAACTACTTGAAATCGAACGCTGCTGCCTCGGTGGAAGCAACCAAAAACAGTGCAGCTGAAAGCCTGGTCAGATAGACACTGTTAAGATAGGGAGATGGTGTTTGCAGCCCCAATATTTGGTTGA
This sequence comes from Spirometra erinaceieuropaei, assembly GCA_902702965.1. Classification (NCBI taxonomy): domain Eukaryota; kingdom Metazoa; phylum Platyhelminthes; class Cestoda; order Diphyllobothriidea; family Diphyllobothriidae; genus Spirometra; species Spirometra erinaceieuropaei. The sequence continues at coordinate 617,897 of CACRXP010000230.1, forward strand.
AGGATGAAGTGAATCGAGTTTACTAAAGTCATTACTGCGGATCGTTATGTGTGAAGATGCACTATGCGAGAAATCGCTGAGTTTGGATACAGCAGGCATGATATTAATCATCTCATGTATGCCATTACAACCTTAAGGAGGATCCTAACGTTGAAAGACAACTGCTGGGAATGCTATGATCACGTTTGGACGTATGTCGAGTTTTCCCTACATCATTGCCCAGCCATCCGTCGGATCAAGTCTGGACTCCTAAAAAATCGGAGAGATAAACACTTGCTCCTTTGACACACAAAGTAAACGTTACGGCAAAGCCGGGCAGGGGGAAAACGGGAAGAACTTACCGGCCTGACCGTATGTCGCTACTGTTGACAGCCCCATCCAGTGGGACCGCTACTGTGGGTAACAGACGCCATCGCTCTTCCTCCTCATCAAAAGTGGCACGTTTCTCCAAATTCTGACGCACTTCGGGTGGAACGAAATTCTCTAGGATGAGGTAACGCAACTTCAATTCTTGCGTTATCTGGTCTACGATTTTTTCATGCTCTTGGCGCTGGTGTATACTATCCTCCTGCACGTCTGCCATCTCCTGTTTTAAGGCCTAAATGGCGAAAGAAGAGGAGCACGTAAGGAACCTGCGTAATACAGCCAAGAGCAAATGTTTACAAAATATGAATGGTACTTTCTGGACAAGCTTCCTTAGACCACAGTCGTCGAGACGAAAATTACCTAAAATCTACCGAGAAAACGACAAGCGTTTGCATGTTTGAGTGTTTTTGCATTTAATAAGATAGAACGGAGTGTCAGAAACGCCTCAATAAAATTCTAAAAAACATCAATATGGCATACTAAATGATGCCTGCAGACTGAACGACAACATTATTCATTTGATTGTTTAGAGGGCTTGAGAATAATTTTCTTATCTTTGTTTTATGTCTCACGAGGGACTCGATCTTGTCCACTGTGATCTTTTGCAGGGTATCTGGCGACTGTTCCACTGTGCAAGTCGAACAAGTAGAAGTCCAGAAGTTCCCTTCTCCGTTAAAACTATTGTTTGACAAAGGTGTCTACTTTTCTTGCATGAGTAGGCAATGTTGTTTCCCATTATTTACATTTGCGGGAAACAAGAACATTTATCATGCGAACAAATAATGGAAAAGACACATTCTGCTTCTGAAAATCACCCCTTAAAAGAGAGCGAGAAGGGCATAACAGTGTGAGGAATTAAGCGTTCTTCCATGCCTTGGAATGTGAGCCGAACAAAAGTAAACGGTTATACTTCGGGATCTGGTCTGTTGTGTGATGGGTACACAAGATGCCACGAGATGAATAAATGATCTTATTCGCCTGACCTTTTGGATTCCATTCACACCAATCATCAGAGACGGCAACAGATTAGAGTTCTGAGCGCATAGGTGTTGCGGCCTGTATGAGATGCAGTTGCTAAGCAACCACATCGCAGATATTCGCTCTCGTGCGCCCGCTATCGTGACTTGTTTCCGTTTCTCATGACAGGTACGAGTGTTAATCTGAGACGTTATATGAATGAAATTCTTATTACAACGATCGAATTTCCTTCTTCCTAACTGCTTTCCGGAACTTAACCTTTCGCTGTGTTGGTCATGTTACGAGACACTCCATATAGAATGGTGTATGAGAGGCTGTATATTAGAATCGTTAGTGCGTGGGATTCCAGGCATAAACTAATTCAAGTAGTTATGACTTTCGTATCGCATCTAGCCCAGGATGTGTCTTATGTGGATTGCAAAGGCAAGCAGAGCACTGAAGATCTAAATTAGAGGTCACTACTAATAGAATACTAGGTTGTGCGACTGAATAGAGAGATACAGAGGCCAAACACTAGACCATTTGTACTTATGCAGGTTTCCTCAGTATTGACTTGAGAAATCTTTTTACGGTCTAAAAAAGACTAAAATATCAGGGACCAAGAGATAGTAGACTTTCGTTTACCTGTAGCTTCTCAAACGTTTTTTTCAATTTTGCCGTATAAACATCCACTTCCTGACGCAACGAAGTAAATGTTTCCTGCAGGTTTGCCAGATTATCACTCTCAGCTTCCATTCTGGCTCTGATCGCGCGTTCGTGCTTTTGCTGTGTAGCGAGTTTCTTTCGCTGAGCCTCTAGAGTGGCTTCCTGTTCTCTGGTGTGTTCCACGATAGACCGATCGCCGCACAGCAACTTTGACTCCAGACTGCGCAGTTTTTCTTCCAGCTTTTTGGTCTGGGCTTGCTCATCCTTGATAATCGCCTCTTTTGCCTAAAAAGCATGCATTACTTGACACTTCAGATGCTACGCTAGCTGGTCTAAAACGAAGTGTTCAATTTTTTAGCGAGGAGGCTGTTGGACATTTAGCAGTTGTGTCATTACCATAAACAATGCCTAACTTCTAAGTTGAAAAACAGCAGAAGATAAATCAAATAAATTTGGATGTTACCAAATTGGCTGGTAAATCTCTGCTTTGCTTGTATCCTCTAGTTGCACATGTCTCTTGTTTTTTGCTAATTTAATAACAACGTAACTGGGATCGGACCACGTCTATCAATATCTTCGTAAAAACAACTTTATATTCGTAACTTCATGCAAGATAGATGTTCAAGTGGGTCTGCGCTTCGATATAACTTACGTCGAAACTACGTAGCTTAAAATGAAAAATGTGTTTTCGCGTTTTAACGCTTTAAATTACACAATAATAATGATAGCTTGGGACGTCTGTCCAGAAAACCAGAACTGTTGCAGCCTAAGTTGTGCTGGCACCCTGAAATATTAAACATTTCCAAACCATTCATTTAGTTAGAACAGCGCCTACCTTCAAATCTTCGAGCAATCGAGTTTTCTCTTCTGCAACAATGTTTGTATTACTTAATATTCGTTCTTTTTCAGCAGAAAGTTTTTCTCGTTGTTCTCTGAGGTAGTTTTCTCTCAAGGCGCTGTCATCGTCTGCGTTATCGGCCGATACTTCCTCATCTACGGGTTCTGATGGCAAACGCGTGCAATACAGGGAAAGTAGTGATGAAAGTTCACAAAGATTGAGGTTCACACTTAAACAGAGCAAAAATGAAAGCCTCCATAAGAATCACTATTCACAACTCAAATGTAGGACCTCTTCCCGGGAATAGATAATACCATCATTTGAAAAATGTTAATTGTTTGTGACAAAAAGGTATGGCGGAAAGGGTGCTGAGCGCAATTGCCAAATACTGAGTCTGATAACTGCGATTGCACCACTTTCCATAATGTTGATATAGACGGGGTGAGCATGGTTGCTCAAGCTACAAAGAGCATTGTAATCGCTCTTATTATAACTTTGTTAGGGTGAAAATTCGAACAATGACGGCGTTGAACGGCTTTTGATATAACATTTTAGGGCACACGTAATACGCTCCCTTATGTAAGTTCATTCAAGCCACAGGTGTCATTTGATCACATGACTTTCATAGATGACTCTCTTACGGTGAAAGTGTCGGAAATAGACTTGAACAGACATAACGGAAAGTTCTAGAGTAAGCGTATGGCCAAAACATCAAAGGTTATTTCATTAATGAGGATGCAATTTCTTCTGGAATTTTCCTCGGTGTCAGCAAAACTGACAACTGAAATCGAAGCGTTAGCGCCTGACCACATTCTCCTGTATGAACTTAATGGTTAGATTTCCGAGACAACTGCGCAGACTGCTCTGGGTAGTTCGTAACTCAGGCAGGCGCAAACTTATACAGCGCCCCCGTTTTGAGGCAACTATATACGTTACTATTGAGGCAGTGCACAGAATGCTCATCCAGTTGTATCCAGCCCAGAAAACTAGCGGTTTCACTTTCGGATGTCGGCAAAGTTTCGGCAAAACTTCGGGGCCTGCTTATACATCAGCCGTGTCTTTAAAGACCCCCCTAGCATTGGTGAGTTTGCGTCTATGTCCAATGTGTGAGCGTCTCTTCCCCGTCTTTAACGGAATTTCAGAAGTGAAAGAGCGCAGGACGTATCGCTTCGAGCTTCCTTTAAAAACTTGAACAAATTCATACTGGGAACATATTTATGCGGATTCCTGCTAAAATAGACACAGCGGTGACGACCGAATGCAAATGCTGATTTATTCCTATCCTCGGCCATAACGGATTCTAACTCACATATTTTCTCATATGAACTGCGGTTGTTGAATTAGTATCTTTATTACACTTTTATTAAACATCTGGCCTCCCTTTTACGACCCTGGTCAAAACACCTGACCATGATCATACCAATGGTCAGTGATCGATCGGAGAGAAATGAAGTTTGTCATACTAAAAAAATTTAAAAGTTGGTTGTAGAGAACACGGAGCAGAATTTTCGTGATGTTCTTTTGGTGTGCGGGAAATTATATACTTTCATGAAAACCTTTGACGTTTGCTGATCACAGCTTAGCCGCATAGTACGAGAAATTGGTCGGCTTATGCTTATAAGGGACTTGTTGGCCGATGTTGTTACGGCCAGCCTACAAAAGGGGATCCGATAAAAACTCTGCCACCAAGGTACTTGTGTTCTTAGGCACGGAAAACTACCTGTTTCAGAGCTTTAATCGGGGTAACTGTGCCCTGCTTGGGGAGCAGCTCCATTCAACTGACTTCATAAACGATCATCATACAACAGACCGCATTTAAGAAGTCCTTCCACTTTGAAGCAGGTTGCGATACATCGCGACTTTCAGACTTTAACCCGAGGATTCCTTACTATATGGTTTAAACAGTAAACAATCGCAGAAGTAGTAACGACTCTAGCTTGGTCTTTGTTGGAAAAAGAGCTTGTCCTTTGGAGTCAGGAGCCCACAGAACTCGACAACTGCGCCACATATGGGGCACCTGATGTCCAACGATCAATTTGTTTTGGTGAAGGTCCGTGCTGCGGCACACAGATCGGCGAGGAAGAGTCAGGTGACTAATATATCCGTTGTCTTTTTGCCTGGGTTTTAAACCGAAATACTCACGTCTCGTTAAAATTACGCCCCACATCTGCATGCCGATTTTTGATTTCTATTCTACTGGCCGCACAGCGGCATTCTGGGATGACGTTGTTCAGCATCATTCTAAGAGTACCTCATATTTCTTGCATCAGGAAAATCCCGAAGAAGCATGATGAGGCTGAGAACATAACTAATTCAAATTCCTGATAACCAAAAAAGCTAATCAACGTTGGGAGCCTCATAAAGTTTGGAAACAATATCTCTAAGGGATAATATACAGTAGGTGGGCTAATTCATGAAATGTCAACTGAAATTCCGAAATGCGTTTCCGTCTCAAAAAGATTAAGTAAGTAGGGTTGTAAAACTAGCCGGCCTGCAACATAAGTCTATAATACTTCAGTTACCTCAGGATGCCGGTTTTTGGGCGAACTTCCAGCTGCGTGCGTGAACTATATTCTGACTACGTAATAAGCATGCATTTTTCGCATTAAGTTTCGATGCCTTTAAGAATTTTATTGTATTTCATGGAAAATATGCATAAAAATATTCATTCTTTTGCTCATCTGGTAGAAATTGACGACCTTGTCCAATTTTATAACTGAAAGAGGGGTGTAATTCGGTTTTTAAGAAGTTTCTAATAGTGAGATTTTTAATACCCCGAAATGGCTGTTCATAAGATTTTGTCTCTCTACTTACCAATATGGCATGTTAAAGGCACAATATGGCCCAAATCCACTGCAACACTTGGTGAACTCCATATATTTTTTTCTTCATACCGTAGATAAATATATGACTTTCCGTACGCGGTAAATATATGGCTTGTAGCTCGGAAACCCTGAATGCAAGTGTAACGGCAGGTCGAGTTCAAAATTATTCGGGAATTGGAAAAGTATTTTAAACCGAATTATATCCTTCTTTCGGTTATAAAATTGGACCAGGACGTCAATTTCTACCGGATGAGCAAAAGAATGAATATTTTATGCATGAGTTCCATAAAATACAATAAAATTCTTAAAGGCATCGAAACTTAATGGGAAAAATTCATGCTTCTTACGTAGTCAGAATATAGTTCTTGCACGCAGCTGGAAGTTCGCCCAAAAACCGGCATCCTGAAGTAACTGAATCCTTACGCTGCAAAATAATTAGTTTTACATCCTCCTTAATTAGTCTTTTCGAAACGAAAACGCATTTCGGAAATTTAGTGACATTTCTTGAGTTAACCCACCTACTGTAGCTCGGAAATTGTCTGGGATTTATAGGATTCAAGAGTCCGACTAGAGATGCATTTGCTGAAAAAACAATTGTTCGTGTCTCCCTCAATCATAGTGTCAGAGACGACAGTAAGTTTGGACACTCCAGTACCGAGCTGTCAGAATAATCTAACAATTGACTGTTTTTGAGTACTATAATGACGCTCTAACTGATAAACCGCCATCAGCAAGAATAGTGGAACACTTTGGCGCCTACACTCTCTATGAAAGTTTTTATAATCCGTCTGCCCCAGTAACTTGCATCATCAGCATCTATGTATTTAAAAATAAGCATATACCAAAACGAACCCTCGTCACTTTCACTCGTGGGCGATTTTCTGCGTTGAAGTGAGCGTTGAACAGTCTGTGGCTTTGACCGAAGCAGTTCCTTTAGTCTTTCAATTTCACCCTGATATTCTCGTAGCAAGGCATCCTTGGGATCTTCATTAATTTTCGGTGTGTTTTTGATGTTCTTGGCCCGACTTGCATACCTCAGTGTGTTAATTGTCTCTTCATAGTTGTAAGACGCTGGCCCAATGTTAGCTATCATTACAGTCTTCGAATTGCCTCCCAAGGAGTCTGCCACAGTCCAGAGAAGCAAAAACACAAGTCAGACATGAAGCTTGGGAAGAAAAACAATGCCGCAGATATTTTCTCCTCTTTTAAAAGAGCGTCAGGAGGACGTTTGTTAGTTTGATGAGTTGAATAAGCGCATGCATGGAAGGTACTTTGAGAGAGATCTCATAAAGTGCGCCAACATCGTGGGGGGAGGTTTTTGAAATGCAATAGAATTTTTCACTGGGTAGTCCCGACCGGTCCCTTTTGAGCTTACTTTCTTCGCAGTGGAAACATAACACAAAACATCCCAATTCGACTTATATCCCTTCATTCTTGGACTTTGCTTCATCCGTATGAGGTCTATGTTAACCTACACCCGCTTAGGAAATAGATGGTTTCGGAGTCATTTATTAGGGAGGAACTACTCAGTATGTAGATGCTTTACGCTTGTTCACCTATTCAAAGGTTCTCGTTTTTCAGTTCATACCTAGTTTTTCCTCCGGCAGTGAATTCAAACTCCCAACCTCGTAACCATAAACCAACGCCTAGAGCCTTTTTTCTGGCTTGCATATTTAGGCGATCACAAAAGGAAGTAAGTTACTTGGTGGAGGCTCCCGCTAAACATTCCTTTGAACCTGCGGATCAGTCTGCGTAGTAAAAGAGCAACAAAGTTTTTACCAATGTACGTCATACGTCATACCTACCATATGTTTTGCAATATAAACAGAGTTAATTTGTACATAACAATTGCAACCCCAAGAGTATTAAAGAGAGCATATACTGGTAAGATTGTCAATCCTCGTATTTACTCCGCCTACAGAAAAAGGCTATAGGTATCTCCTTCTGTCGATGTTTTATCGACAGGTTGTTGAAACGGCGTGAGGATGGCCGAGTGGGAAAAAAAGTAGACTAAAAGCCACGTAGAAAATACGAAATTCGACCTTTCTATAGCCTATAACAATGGCTATACATCGGCTGTAACAAACTACGAGGCTACCAACAGCAGCTCAAAGTTGTGCAACGGGCGACTTAGTTAGTACAAAGACGTCCATAACTTAGAAACAGCGAATTTACGAAAGACTATTCTGTCATCATCATTCCGGACTGTTTCGTCGCAGTTCATCTTCCATAAGTGCACGCTTCTTGTCCTAGATTACCTAATAGTGGGTACCGTGGATTTTTTGCTAGTCTACCGAATTCTTATATTTGCGCCTCGATGCTGAGGATCAGGATGATGGTGTTGCCAATATCCCCCGTCGGCAACCAATATTACAGTTGGTAAGATCCATAAGCACAGTTTACCTTGAAGGAGTCTTGTCAGCTTGGAATCTCGGTAAGGAACATGTGTGCTTTTTTTATCGACAAGCGCAGATATAACGTTCCCCAGGGTTGACAGACTAAGATTTATCCTCGTCGCCTCCTTTAGCCGCTCGCCCTAGATGTGGTGTCAAGTTCAGGTAAAGGAAGTTAAAGACTTACTTCGGATTGAGTCTTCGACTGACGTTCACTTCCAGCCAAATCTACAAGGTTCAATTTTCCCACGCGGATGTGGTTCTTGCCATCTAATCCCAGCTGTTGGTAAGGAGTAAATATAAAAAACGGACTCGGACAACTCACTTCACAGCACTCGATGGTGATAATGAAGATAGCGTGAGAGCGAGAACTGTGTTCATTCATGTTCGTGGCTCTAATAAATGAATTTTTAATGGAAAGGTTTGATTACGCTTACCCAACGGATCTGTTGGCGTAGCCTATATTCATGACTTTTTCGATCTCTCGAATATTCTTCGTTAGAACCGTCGAAAGATCCTACAAAAGGGTCATATGAATTTTTGTAGTCCTTTTTTACTATGTTTTTAGGAAATAAAACGAAAGTAAATCTGGACGGGTGCTTATTTTCCACCACTAATTTGACACATCGCGCCTATAAATTCAAATAATTGGTTTTAGAATAATATTGAATTCGGCAGACCATCACAAAAGTTCATTTTGTTTATAAGCTACTTTTATATGTTTGTTTAACTAGGCAAGTTGCCAGTCAAAATTACCTTTTTAATCAATAAAGTTTTTATATACATTTTGACTACTGGTACATAGTCCTAACCACGTCCCTTCACGAAAATTGGCAATTATGGGCGGACGTCCATATGCTCAATACATTTTCGCCCTTCGACAAAAATGTACATGCCGTACGCAATGCCGAAATCCTGGCCCGATTTGTCATGGTTATCGGCAAGACGTCATAAAAAGCTGCGGCGCATACAGAGGACAGGGCTGTCATTCAATGAGTTAGTGAGAAGGGGACGCGCAACCTAATGACTGCTACATTTTTTGACTTGCATCTGTCATTAGGACATTTTGTAACTTGATCTCTCTCATTTTCTGAAGAATGCCACGTTGACCCTAACGCAGTTCATTTGGAAATCAGTTTTGTTAAAGTAATTAGAAGGAAAAAAAACGAATCAATCAGGCCTCATTTGTATACATTAAAATGTCAGAAAAAAGCTGGTTGCATCAGTCTGCTGTGTATGTGTATATATTCTGCTGTGCACTCACGCTCTGTTTTCGATGGCGGGTCGCAGCTTTTCAGGAAGTAAGTGTAAGTATCTCAGAGCACTGGTCTAATAATTACTAAACATGACTTTATGGCCTTTCCCTCTGAATGAGGAATTCATATTTGGACATTAGTTTGCAGATGCGTTTCTGAACGCGAGTGCACTCAATTTCATTAAAGGCTGGACCATATATAGACGAACTTATGATTCTCGTCTGCCTGCGTGGGAGCTTTTCTGACGGTCATTTACAGATTGAATATTTGTTTATACAATGCAACACGTCTTCCCATTATATCACTAATAGAAGTTAACTTTCATAGTTCAGTAACGGTAGCACTTGCACAAGCCATAAAAGTAGTTGCAACTGATCCAGGAAAGTTACGTTATTCTCAGAATTAATTTTCAACCGCTAAGTTAGGACAAACTAGGCAGTTTTACGTAATAGTTAATTCAGACTTCGCGTTCGACTAGTTTATTAAGAACCAAATTCTTTAACAGTATATCCTACTGGCTCTAGAGAACGTTGATTCAAATTGATGAAATTTCTTCACTGATATGCATTTTAATGATATATAACAGCTTGTTTAACATTGAAAAACACAAATAATGTGGACGACTCAGGGCTGTCAAAAGGGTTAATTAAAAATTTGCAAATATAAGGCGGAAAGACTTCTAGTAATCCGTGTACTTTGTAACCTGTCCGATAGCTGAGTGCCTAACCTTGTGAACAAGGTAGGCTGCCTGTGTATTACTGCGAAAGTGGGTGTTTAGGATGGTTAAACTTTGCGTAAAACCAGCTAAAACCAAATTTCAGTCCTGGCTACACCCAATCCAAGAAATAAGTTTTAAAATTAGCATAAAATTAATCGGTACTTAGTACTTGACTGTGTTTAAGGGACTAAGTGCTTACTTACTTTGAAATCTGAACCGCTTTAAAGGCAACGTCCATCCCTGCTATTCCAGCACCAATTACCAAACGGACTGAAAAACGATCTGATTTTCACAAAAATTTTGGAAAGCGAAAGTAACACCCTTGGGGAGTTAAATCGATTTGATGGAGTGAAAACATACTCCCAATATTTTCTCCAAAAAAAGCAGAGCTTGCATTTCGTAATATTGGACACTACACTTAACTGTCTTTAACAAATACCAAGAAGATTTTGCACTCCAGTGTCCATTCTATGCAAACTAATGAATCCCCACTGATAAGGCGGTCAGTTCAAAAATATTTGATATGAATTATTTTTCTTATTATTTCGACAGCATTTTAAAGATTGTTGCTTGAAACCATGTCGTCCTATGTAAAATACAAACTAATGCTCATCCTCCAACCATACGAAGACCATCCGGACCGTATGTGCAACAAAGTGCTTCATTGTGCGCAAGGGAAAATCTGTCTAAGAACGAAATCACAGATACAAGTGAACTCGAAAATAGTTGAGGCAAGTGGCAATCAGACAAGGGGAAAATATGACAACTTAAGTCAGCAACTATGACTTTTTCCTAGAAAATTTTCTCTCTGAATTTTACACTCGACTACAAAACATGGACTCAGTTCATGAGAAAGATTGACGTAAATGTGAAAAATTACCGCGTATAGAACGCAATCATTGCGTAAATATGTTCCAACCCTACAGCGTTAAAAGGCCTGTCTCCCAAATGAACTACCGAAGCTTATTTGTCTCACTTAATTCCAGTTTTCCATTGAATTTGCTAAACTTAATGCCTGCATTCTACAATTCCGTTTTTCCTGCTAAACGACCACCCAGGTGAATAAAAAACCCATGAATACTTTTGAACAAAACAGTTACCCTGAACCGAGATGAAGTTTCAAAATAGGGGGTAAACTTAGACGACTACTGCGGGATATATGTCAATACTATACGTTTCAACTCTTTCCATGAGTATTACAATCAATCAAATTAAGCAATAAATAACCTAAAAGCTCCAAGCGGACTGGTTTTTAACACATTACAAATCATAAATAACGCTTGATTTTTATAAATATGGTACCTGATTAATGAGTGCATTAAAAAAGTACTTCAGCTCACTCTTGCCAGTTTGTTCGCAATAAAAACTGCAAAATAGAAAACTGAAATATTTGGCCAAGTATGTTGGACATCATAGGAATCGGAGGGCTGTTCTCTGTATCCATGATAAGGAGGAAGGATTTTAAAATGAAAATAATGTTCTTAAAGAACTCTAGGAATCTAAATTCTGACAAAAGGACACTTAGAAGCTCCAAAAGATCACGCAAGTTTTGAAAGGGCACTGTATATTCAGTATGTTACTAGCAGAAACTTTCTTATGATTCTCTAGAGAATATGAGAACAAGGGGCTAGTCCATCCCTATCAATCATTATAAAGATACATTATTTGTACGTTCTCAAGTTGTACGGTGAAATACTCTGAGTGGTAAGTTGTTTAATACATAGAGTTCAAAAGACCTGACGTTTTAAACCTCTTTTACGGGAACTATGTTACAGCGAAAATCGAGGAAAACTGCTCACAAATCACAGATTGTATACAATTAAGGTAAGATTGGGCCACGTGTTGGTAGAATTCTACCAACACGTGAGTATTAATACTCACACACCTTGACGTATATTCCCCTGTCCGGCTTTTCTTTAATTTCGAGACGTTTGCTGAAATCTTTTTGGAGTAGATCCCTTACTTCTTCCTTATAAATTTCCAAATAACTTGCACGCACAAGATACTGCGCATTTTTCGAATGCGCAATGTGATCGAAAATGTGCTCGAAAGAATTTGGGATGACTCCACGAAGTTCATGATCGTCCTTCACGCCTGACATGAAATTCACGGACAAAATAAGTACATTAACCTTGAATCGTAAACGTCTTTCCTGTCCCCGTCTGTCCGTATGCAAAAATCGTACCGTTAAATCCTTCAAGTACACTCTGAACTAAGTTTTTAAATGATTTTTCATAAAGCTCCCTTTGCTGAGAACTGCAGTAATAACATCGTAAACCGTTCAAACATACTCTGGCCCATAAACTGTATCAAAATTAAAAGAGCGGGAGGCTTCCTCGGGAGTCGCCTTAGGGTTTCTAACTTCGATAATCCCATCGGATTCCCTAACGCATACACAACTAGAGAAATTACAGCTGATGAACGCTAAATACCTTTTGTATCCTGCCTGGATTTCTTTAGCATCGAGGGGTCGGCAACGTACAATGACTTTGACGGTTTCATTCGCCGTCTGGTTGTCTTGCATAATAATGACTTATCGTTAAGAAATTGACAGTTTCGGCTAGAATACTACGAATTGTTTAATGTTTCCTCAAGGTCGTTGCGAACTCAATACTGAGTGTCATTTTCAAGATCCGCAGCTTACACATCATAGGAAAGGCAGACGTATTCCGTGCACTTACAAATACAGGGGTTCAGAAAATGAAGATGCGATCACCGGAACAAGTAATCAAATTAGGAGAAGAAATCAAATTAGGCATAGTGCTCTTATGGACAACTAGTAACGCTTCGAATTCTTTTGACCATACCACCTCCCATTCCGTTTTCAGTCTATTTAGGGATTTCTCGTAATTGTGGCGTAAACTTCTCAGTTATTAGAAGACAATCGATTCGATAAAAATAACGATGACAACACGTATCTTATCTTTAATATGTAGCTTCATTCATAAATGTTCAGCATCAATTAGTACCGGTGGCAAACCTGCAGGATTTACTTTAATACCCTGTTCCATATATCAAACCAGGAGATTGAATGTGTTGTTGAAGTAAAGCCAGGGACTTCACTTAGACGCTGACCCTTAGAGCTGCTAATGTGGTAAAGTGTCAGTGAGGATACCGATGCCTCTTCCACCATGAGTTGGCGACTCTCATCTCCGTAGCCATCGTAGTATCAGGCCGTTTAGTTTTCTCTAACACTGTCAGCATCCCCACGTTCCTCCCTCGCAGTTGTTTTCAGCGCTACACTTTTCACCAGTAACCTAATAGACGTGACATAGCGCTCATCACTCCAGATAAGACTGTGGCATGTGCAGGACTTCCTCTTTTTATTATGTACTGCACTTTTATTACATTGTTCAACGCGTATTCCCATTGCATAGTTTTTAGCCAAATTGACTACTTGTTCTCATAACTTCTCCATGTGTTCGTTCGGCGAGGTGCCTTCAATTTTGTTCAGTGTAAGGTCGAACAAGGAAATAAACGCAGAAGTTTGCCTACTCGGTGTGCGCCGACCTCGACGTCTTCGGCCACTACATTAGAGGTAGTGACTGAACATAACCGTAACCCATTTGTTTAAATAAGGAAGGACGAAACGATACCCTAATAGCAAAAATTGGCGTTTCGAGCTCGCAAATGTACGCGTTAGCGCCCCCTGCCGTATTTGCGATTTGATTGGTCGATACGTGCGTCCCGTTAGCACTGCCAGTGGCGCAGTCGACGGCGTGCACTGACGCATGAAAATCGATATCATCCGGTGCACCCGATGCTCGACCGGGTTCAGGCAGTCCCGGCGCGCCACTTCCTGCTCTGCTACCTTGCCGTGCGCACGCTCAGTTTGGCCTACATTGTTTTCGTGCTTTTTTGGCCCTGCCCTCTAACTGTTTTTCTTTTTTTGTGTCTATTATGTTTAAAGGTGAAAGCAGCCGCACCCGTCGACGTCACGTACGACGGAAAGCAACAGAAATCATAAGAAATATTACCGAAAAGGTGAGGAGAATGGTTCCGTCGGACACATCGTCGTCGTTCACGTCGTCTGACAGCTCGACGACATCTACGGAGTCGTCTACCTTCTCCGAAGACTCAGAGTTTGACATTGACAACGAATCCACGAACGAACCAGGCTGTTCGAGTGGGTTGACGGAGCAGGTAGGGGAAGGAAAGCGAACGCTTCTTGAGCCATTGAGTAGGTGGGCTGCTAAGTCAAAAACGGCTCATGCCCATGTGAATAATCTGTTGAAGATTCTCAAGCCCTTCCATCCCGAGCTCCCGTTGGACATACGCACACTGCTTGGTACTTCAAGCGACCCTGCACCGTTTACGGCCATGGGCAATTGTGAGTATGTTCATTTGGGCCTGATTAGACAGCTGACTGACCAGTTACGTTGCCCAATTCCACAGTGTCCATTGCCTGATGTACTTATTTCTCTAGCTATAGATGGTCTACCTATTTACCGGAAGACTAAGCTTGAGTTTTGGCCTATTCTATGTAGGGTTATGGAGCCCATAGTGGGCACAGTTTTTGCTGTACGAATCTATTGCGGTGTATGCAAGCCGCCGGACGTCCAGGCATTCTGCAAACCATTGGTTGATGAGTTATCATCATTGTCCGAGAATGGCTTGCATGTCAATTCGATTGACAGAACCCTGAACGTCCGCTTAGCTGCAGTCAATTGTGATGCTCCAGCTAGGACGTTCATTAAGCAAATTAGGAATGTCAATGCCTACTACGGCTGCGAGAGATGTTACATGAAAGGTGAATATATAGACAAGGTTGTATACGATGGCGTTTAAGAGCCATTGAGGGTGGATGAGGACTTTTTATCTGCACCGGACAACCCTCACCACACAGGCGTGTCACCTCTGTTGGCGTGTAACGTTGGAATGATAAGTTCATTCCTTCTAGATCCTCTGCATTTCGTATATTTAGGTGTAATGAAGAGGCTACTTTATTTGTGGCTTCGCGGCCCAAGAGAAACTGCGTTTAGGTTGACAACGGCAGAAGTTTCTCTCATCAATACTAGATTGCGTTCCTTAAATGCATCCCTGCCGCGGGAATTTTCTCAGCGTGCTAGGGCAATAGGTGACATGGACATGTGGAAGGGTACGGAACTGCGGCAGTTTTTGCTGTACACAGGCATAGTTGTATGACAAGAGAGATTTTGTGTCGGGAAATGACGAGTCTTCGTCCTCAGTAAGGCTATCAAGTTATTCGCTAATACGGCATTCAGAAGGTAGAAAGTGCAAGTGATTCAAGTGAAACGATCCCGGGATGCATGTCTTTCTCTTACTTACGTAAGCAGTTTTAATGTTTATACTTACATATTAGATGACACTTCCTCACGCCCACTTACCAGTACGCCAACAAGGAAACGACGGCGAAATGCTAGTCGTAAGTCTACGAAAGAGAAGAAGAAGAAGAAGAAGAAGAAGAAGAAGAAGAAGAAGAAGAAGAAGAAGAAGAAGAAGAAGAAGAAGAAGCGACAATACTGGATGATGTATTCTCAACAAGATATAATCAAGCGGCTTACTGACCTTTGCACTAAGGTCGACAATTTGGACGCCCATGTCAGGAGTCTTGTCGCCGCCTCCACACCGCTACCGTTTGAGGAAGGTCCGGCATGGCAACAGGTCAGTTCGCTGGCCGCCTACGACCGATTATGTGCGGCTTTGTCAGATGCCCAATACCGACGTCGATTGGTAAGTTATTTATTATCCATAAACACTTTACACAGATATGTTACTTATCTGGAGCTGGAGGTGAGAATACGCCAGCATTTGCTGATCGCATTTTCACCACACTATTCACAGAAGACGTGACAGAGTTTCTGACATTCTACGGGAAAAAACCCGGAAGTAGAGCCTTTTTTGGTTCACCAATCTACGATCTAATACTCGGTAACACTTTGAATTCATGTACATTATGCATTTTCCCTACTAGACGTCTTCAGTAAGTGGTGTGCAAGCCATGCATCTGACAGACAAAAACTAGAAGACGCATTTAAAAACGTCTTCAAACGGGCTCACGACAGACAACAACGAAAATGCAATAAAGCATCAATAAGCGGACTGCAGAACGGTAATATATACTTGAATGATTAATTTGTCTGCTTAATTAACTTTAATGCGGAATAAAACCACAATTACATGTTCTTACTGTTCTGCGTTGTCTTCCTTTCAGATGCCCAACCACCAGAAGACCTTGAGAGGACCCAAAATGATAATCAATGACAATTGTATTTTTGTATATTTTAAACACAGATTTTTAACTATTTTTGATAAATAAAATTTTTTATAACTAATCCGGATTGGTATTATATTTGAAGGGATGTGAGTACTGCTATTGGGTGGGGGTGGGGTCGGCGGATATCTGGAGGGTAAAGACCCCTATATATTTTTATTCGGCAATCTCGTATTTTCGAGCTCGTTACGAATGCAGAACGAGCCCGCTGTCGCGAATTTAAGAGCCCGTTACGAGGGCGCAAAACCGAGGGCGCATCGAGCTTGGTTGCCTGGACAAACCAGAGCTCGAAACGAAGCCCGTAAGGCTGATGTGCGCCCCCGTTATGAGCTTGCAACGAGCTCTCTTTGCTATTAGGGATAGAAACGGAAAGTTTAAGCTGACGGGCGTGTGATCTTATAGTTTTTTGGTTAAAATACAGAACGTATCAACCCCTTTCCCCGGTGCAAGCCTCCAAACCTACTGCCCCGATCTTCCGCTCTGAATCCGCTAGGACTCTGTGAACAGTTAGGGTTTTTTTCATATTACAGTCAGTTTTTTCCCGTTACGATTAGCCTCCATATCTCAAGCTTTCACTCAATTATTCAATTGTTGGATATCTGCAATGGCCAGTGGAGATTCTGGCAAAATCATGCAAGACTAAGTACAACGAAACTTTGACCACATGACCCAAATCGGAAAAGACTTTACTATCAAGGAGCCCTGTGTGCCTGGGGGCTACATCTTTTCTGACAGTGCCTTCACAGGCGAAAGAAATGCGTTGGGTACATAAGTGTCTAAAAACGTCAGAAATCAGAAGTTTAGGATAGATATGATGCACGATTAAAACAGCCGCAGTAGCTAGAATAAGGCGGAAAACATGATACTTTATCGGGTGTGCGGGCCTATGCCTATCTCCAATTCTCCTGGTCGCATTTTCTTGTATATCTGGACTATTCTGCATTCTTGCTTGAATATGGTAAAATACACAACGACTCGTCTCGGATTGTGGCAATACGTGTTCCAGATTCGCCGTCATTTGATGCCGATTGTTCATAACGCACTTTTACGTGTCTGAATATGTTTTACTCAAGTACAGAATGCAACTGAGAGTTCTTCCTTAGTCACGTTCTGCAGAACGTTGATCCACCCGGGTGACAGGCACCATTAAGAAGAATTAACTCGAATCTTTTGAGAATTACCTAAAACGACCCTTACTTTTTGAAACAATCTTACACTCGCGAGGACCTTACTTTTGTGAGTCCGTACAAAAATTCACCTTATCCGTGCTTTCCATTCTTTTTTCTGTCCCTATTCATAGATTAAACGCAGCATTCCTATCCTATTACAATCAAGACACAAATTGTTGTTAAAATTCCTCACTGCCCCCAAACGTGGCTGTTTGCTTAAACCTGAAGTTTCCCCGCAGCTGGCAAACATGAGCCACCTGCAGTATCATTCGACACGCTGGAACGCGAACGTACGTACCCAGACCCACGAAAGCTTTTCTTCAACCGATGGGCAACTCCACCATTGAACCATCTTTAATCGAAAGTGGGACTCCTGATATCATGGTCGCACTTAAAAGGCAATTTAATTACTTTCTTCCCTGCAGGGCTAGCTATGGACAGGTATGAGCTCAACTTCCTGACTCCATTCCCAGTGGTTTCACCACTGCACATTTGATGCAAAATGATTCCGTGAACCTTGTCAACAACTACACTTTATGTCGGCTACGTATGATTTTATTTAGAATCTAAACTGCACGTCAGTTAAATCATCAACTACTCAGCTTAAAACCCTCGAATACATACAAGCATATGCTGATCCCCACTAATACATTCTATAATGGCTCGTTGTTTTCGGAAATAATTATATGACGTCTCTAGTAATGGATATACCTCAACCAACACAATAATAAGAGCTTAGGCTTTTTAACGGAGGAGGGATAGCAGGAGAGGGGTTCCCTACTATGATGCCCGTATGCTCTATAGAGCCTCCGCGGTTGTGACAGAATTTGAGGTGTGACAACTTATTGGCCTGGACGTGTCCGTCTGTAAGAATGATGTGCGAACGATAATGCTCGCGATAATGACTGCGAAGTAAACCTGCGTTTACTCAAGCCGTGATATAGTCATCTGTTTTTAGGTGGATACCCGCAGTCTGGTCCGTTTTCTGACGTCTGTGATTTGACTGGTCAATTCTCTTGAGTTGCCAAACTCAACAGATATAACCATTGCACAGTTTTCGCGAACCCAGCACCAATGCTAACTCAGATATTGTAGCTACTGAACAAATGGGCCTCAGGTGGGTATGTCATATCAGCGTCAGAAAGGTGGACATCGTCGAAATCGACGGTCGAACTGTCAGAAAGCCCTGCTTCCGAACACAACCTCACCATACTCCAAAAGATATGTTGTTTTCCCTAATGTTAGTGCATTTGTGTGCGTTAACTTAAATTAATATCTATGCAGACATCTTTTCAGCAAGTTCGAAGATTTCCCGGAACTGTCGGACATACTCATGGTTTCTGATTACCTACGAGAGAGAGGGTGGCTCAGTTTTCGTCATTTTAGAGTAAACCGGCTAAGCTAGTTGCATCTGGTTTCTCATGACAACCCGTCAAGATTTTGTTTTATTTTCTTCGTCTTTGTTTAGATCTTTTACGGTAGGCAATAGTCGCTTTGAATCATAGACGCCAGGCCTATATAGCTTAATCCACGTCGATCCGAGTGAAGGCGTCGCTAGCCTGTCTATTTATACAAACGGTCGTCTCAACAACATAACACTCGTGTCGGTCGTTTAGCTGTCTTTAAACACCATGCAAATAATCTAAGCGAGGTAGCTACCAGGACAACGAGGTCATTCTCTTCCTCAGCGTCTATAAGGGGCTATCTGGTAAGAACGTATCTGTACATACCATCTTTATAATTGTACCTTCTAACACCGAGACCACACATTTGTCAACATTTCAATGTATCATTTGCGGACCAGAACAGATGGTAAGTTGATTTAACTGTGCACCTATTTGCGTCAGATTTGACGAATCTACTAAACTCAAAAAGTCTTCAAGCACGACGCTGTGGCCCACGTTATCATCACAGATGTTGGTATGGAATAGCGAAAGTAACGGCCCAAGTACCGAAGCCTGGCAGACAACATCCAAGTTGCTGAACTCGAGCCACCCAACAGAGTTTGTGATCTTCTAAGAAGCCAAGTGACCCATGTGAGCTGCCCGCCCCTTATTATCGTTTTGAAAGGATCTAAAGCAGATACTTGTGTGGAGCATTATCGAAAAATTCGTAAAATTAGTGTAAATGACATCCACATCGCCCTCCACCCTTCCTCGTCTAGTGCACAAGTCGACTGCTTTGTCTGGAATCGAGTTGGCTGAATTGCATATAGTCTGATGGTGGATATTTATGTATGATTTCTACATCAATAGGGCTGGGGTAGGATAAGGTGACGGGACGATGGCCATTGGTGCTGGCTCAAACCTCACGTCTATAGAGCGTAGGTACTATTTGTATAATGACGATGGCGCGTCCTTCGAATTTGAGTCGAATCCCCAGCTCTCCGAGTTTTCGTCGAAATTACTTGATAGTATAGGACAGACTGAACGTCGCGTGGAAATAAACTGCGGACTGACAACGTATCCTTTGGATTTGGATTACAAGTACATCAACTCGAAAGTTCTACCATTGTTGGAATTTTCGGATCTCGACGTTATTTCCCACGGTATCAGGGGGAAGATTCTATCCGAATTCTTCAAGGAACAGCACCACTGATTAGTCTTCTCATTCGCACCGGTGAAGTATACCACAAATTCTCCATCAACAGATATTTGCAATCGTCCGACCAGCAGCACAAGGCTCCCTACTTGACAACTTTTCGTCGAGATCTACGTCGAAAACTATAGACGGCCGAGTCGTTTCCTATTTAACTTTACAGTTGGCAAATTCTTCATTCTAGCAATTGTTGAAAACATTCTGCACTACTCTAGAACTGATTGACGAGGTTGAAAATCATAAACAATGAGCCAATTTGTTATAAAAAAAACTCGTTCACGAAAGTTGTTCAACCGGGATTTGAACTCGGTACCTGCGGATCCGGAGGCCAGAGCGCTAGCCACTGCGCTATCGATGAACGGTCTGGCGCTAGTCAGATATGTTTATTAACTACAGAACAGCAGCTGAGAACGGTCTTTAATTCATTAGCAGTCTCTTGCGATAAAATGCCGCTGGAATCATTAGACTCCAGGGAGATTACGCACAATAGGCTCCAAGAGATAAGACAGGAAATAAGAACCGATGCACTGACAAGAGGCCTCGAAAACTGTGTGACAGACGGGACGGATTCTGCGCTTGTCGGTCGCTGTGTCGGCTGTAAGGAACTTGAAAAGCGAGTCCAGACGCTAGAAGAGAAGCAAGGCTTACTGACGGACATCATCATGGCTATTCTGAAGCACAATCAAATAGAATTACCAAATAATCCGCCAAATTTCCGATCGATAAGCGACGAACATCCTACTAATAAAGGCACCAGCGCGGAAAAGTCAAAGCCAGTCAGGAAGATGAAGCGAGTTATGTCTCCAGAGGAAACTCCAGACAAATCAGTTCCGGTGGATAACGTGGCGGTCGACGCTAATGCATTAAAACCTCAGAAGATCTGTTAGAATCTACAACGACTCGCCGTTATTCTTGGAAGGCAATACTGTGCTCCAATTCTTCACAAGGCCAACTCATCTGGAAAGTGCCCTTACCATTCCGTTTATGGAAAAGGACACGATAAGCCTTCGTACAGTACATTGCAACAGGGTAATGATTGTTAGAGTTCCACTGCCGGAGCAAGTACGTCACATGAAAATCCATGCCGTAAACTCACTTCGCTGGCCGAAAATCATTCAAATGTCGAAGTGCCAACATCCGTCGGGAATACTACAGTAGCATTATATAGTCCTAGCGCGGACGGGAAAGTAATGAGCTCTTCCATAAATCGTCAGCAAAATTTTGTCATAAGGTGAGCCCCAGAGTCCATATTTTGCATTCCGTAGGAACGAGTGACGCACGAACTAGACCTTCCTTATCAGTACGCCAGTACCGTCCTGCGGGATAGGGAAATATTCCAACTAGGCAGAGCGGACCCAAATCGTGACCTAAAAACATCCCCAAGACCCCTGAAAGTTATTTTGGAAAACGAAGCCCAAGCAACGCTTTTGTTGGAAAGTAGAACGACCTTACGCAACTCGCACAAGGAAGTGTTTTTTCAACCAGACTACGAACCGAGGGAAAGACTGAAAATGAGAGAACTGAGATCAGAATTGAAGGAGAGAATTGGCAGAGGAGAGAAAGAGCTGAAGATCAAAAATGGACAAATAGTCCAAACAAAGGGGTCTTTCCTTTCCTGTGGTCAGAACCCGTCACAATGAAGGCTGGGCCTCTCCAACAAATCAGTCATTGAAGGTTATATCCGCACCTGCGGCATCTGCAAGTCACGGCATAGTCAGTTCCGTAGGGAGTTCGACTACTTTTAATGCTGACCTCTTTAAACACGCCACCACGCCTGGTATAAACACGCCTCTATCGACTCCCTCAGCAACCCTTAGTAAGCCTAAGCATGTGTCTAAGTCAAAGGCAAATCCAATTGCTGTCTCAGCCACTCGGACACCCAATAAATCCAGCACCATTATAAAATCTTTTCCTCCACAATCGGCTAACAGTGCCTCAAATTCCCCGACTCAAAACGTAGCGGGTTCGCAACTGCTCCCCAGCCCTCATATCAAGGCAGTTAGGCCGAATATGCCGATTTTCCCACCGTTTAATAGACCTCTTGTTCCAATGGAAACAATGCGTCCCCCACCCCCTAACTTTTTTCCTCCACGGCCGTTTTACCAATTTATTCCTCATGATAATGTCCATACTGAATCAGTTAATTCATCCGATCCTCAGTTTCGTCCCGGCGGGAATACGTTGCAGTATCTGCCCCGCGGATTTCCAGCTGAAAATAAGTTAGCTAACAATAGTTACCAGTGTACCTGCCCGTTATTCCCTCCCCCAAGTCCTACCCCTTTTTATCCACGTCAGAATTTTTTGATGCCACAAAATTTTTTGCAGAACCGGATGGTTGCATCCGGAACATTTGCTCCGTGGGCGACCCAGAACTGGACGATGTAGCCCACCTCCCTCAAAAACTAACAGCCTTTCCCTTCAAACTTTTTGTTTTAAATGCCAGATCCTTGCTTAATAAGATGCCTTTGCTTCAGACTCAGGTGTTCGTCCATTGTCCTGATATTGTTTTAGTAACTGAGACGTGGGCATCAGCCTCAGTAGCTGACTCCGAACTCTCTCTTCTAGGCTACAATTGCATTCTAAATGATCGCCAAGATAGCCGTGGTGGGGGCAGCTGCGTCTATGTTAAGCAAACACTTACATTTTTGCCGTTGGACCTCCTGCACTTTTCCGCAGTAGAAGGCAGCTGCTGGCTCCAGGTTGCACTAAAAAATAAGTTCTCCTTACTCGTTGGCTGCGTCTATCGCCCTCCCAACGCCAATGACAATTTTGATCGTTTATTCTCACAGGCATTTCATGCTGCGGCCGACCTAAGTTTTAAGTATCAACTGGTTGCGGGTGACTTTAATCTCCCTGAAGTCCGCTGGTCTCCGCCTTCAGGCCCCAGAAGGTTCGATGACTTTCTTGAGGCTGTGGATGTCGGGATGGGGACTCAGGTTGTTGATTTTCCCACCCGAGGCTCAAGTATACTTGACTTAATTTTCT
>CACRXP010000230.1:645223-655764 GCA_902702965.1 Spirometra erinaceieuropaei
CAGGCCTACCTCCGATGTGATGATGAGCCGATGAGGAAGCTGCTGACGCAGTTGGACAAAACGCTCGCTGAAATGCAAACGAACAAAGTAATAAGCAAGTCAGTACGACTGGCCGTTAAACCAACAGATGCAGCCGCACCAAGGTTCTACGGACTACCCAAAGTGCACAAGGTCGATGTCCCCCTCCGACCAATCGTGTCACTTCGCGGCGCGCCAACATTCAATCTGGCGAAATGGCTGTTCCGACACCTGAGGCCTCTCACCTCAGGCGCAACCACAACGGTCTGTTCAGCTACTCAGTTTCTGGAACGGCTCAGAGGAACGCGACTCACTGCAGACGAGGTCATGGTGTCATTTGATGTCACCTCTCTCTTCACTTCAATCCCGCAGGACCTGGCCATCGAAACGGTCAGCGAATTACTCGAGAGGCAGTATGACGAGACGGACAAGTCAGTGAAGCGCAGACATCTAGTCCAACTATTAAAATTCTGCCTGAAGACGTACTTCACCTTCGAGGGGACCATGTACGAACAAATTAAGGGGACGCCGATGGGATCGCCTCTCTCCGGCTTCATCGCTGAGGCAGTTCTGCAAAAACTAGAGAGCCTGGTTTTCACCACTCACAGGCCAAAGTTTTGGACTCGGTACGTGGACGACACCTTCGTCATCATCAAGCGAGAAATGATCGAGGAATTTCACATCGTCCTGAATTCCGTCTTTCCTGACATCCAATTCACGATGGAGGCGGAAAACAACAACCAGCTGCCATTTCTGGACGTTCTTGTCCATCGAAAGCCCAACGGGCACATAAAAACGACGGTGTACAGGAAGGCTACCAACACACGCCAAATCCTAAACTATCATAGTAAACACCCGTTATGTCACAAACGCAGTTGTGTGCGAACTCTCTACAGTAGAGCAGAAACACCCTGCAGCGAACCGGATGACAGAAGGACAGAACTCCGCTATCTTCAGCGCCTTTTCATGGCCAACGGATATCCCCGTAACTTCATCGAGCGCAGCAGGCAGTCTAAACCAGGCCAAAATCGGGTGACAGAACAGCCAAAAGTCTGGCGTGCACTGCCATACATCGACGGCGTCTCTGAGGCAGTTTCCTGCCTCCTAAGGCCCTTGGGGATCGGGATCGCTCATCGACCAGACTCAACCATTCGGCATTTCGTTATGAGACCGAAGGCCCCCCTGCCACGAGGTGAGACGACAAACGTCATCTACCGGGTCCAGTGTAACTCTTGCCAAGCAAACTACGTCGGAGAGACAGGCAAACGGTTACAAACTCGCGTTAACGAACACATGCGGGCAGTGAGGAGAATGGACCCATTGTCTCTGGTGGCGGAACACTGCGCGGACTCTGGACACACTTTTGCCTTCCAGAACGCCAAAATTCTGGGTCGAGGCAACGACCGCGTAGCCAGGGAAAAGATCGAGGCCTGGCACACGGAAACAACCTCAATAAACCGTTGCGTCGCCCTCCCGACAGCCTACCAAGCCCCCCGGACGCAGCTCAACGAACTAAAGGGCAAGCGCGAGGTCAGGCCGGACGTGGATCTAAACACGGGAGAGCCTACGACGGACCTACACGTAGCCACACCGCAAATCGGGCCCGACGAAGGCGCAGTCATCAATACTGTTGCCTCAACTACTACTCCGGCAGACGGGGAGAAACGCGATCAGAGGGATGCAATCAAGGCTGGCAACCCAGCACGACAATTAAGGTCAACGCGAATGCGGGCGATGGCCACCAACGTTCAAATGCCGCCCCCCGACGAGAGACAGGCAGATTGACAGCAGTCACCCTCCCTCCCGCTCTGCCCCAGCGACTACAGAGACGATCCCTGTGCGTATGCGGGCCATTAGCGCCAAAGCCGATTAACCATCCCCTCCCCCCTATAATTACCACCGTGTTAGCATGACTGATATCTATCCCCCTCCTATAAATACTGTGTGATGCCGTACGATACTCACCTCCGACGATGAAAGCTTGTCTGCTTTTGAAACGTCAGGACAATACAATCATGGTTCCCGAGATCGCCTCTTCTTCTCATTTATGTCCGGGGACTCGAATCTTCGCTTCTATTAACATACATATACATATGCAATAAATACCCGATCTGCAGCCACAGCGAATGGCAGGTGGCGAGGCACTGATGAACTTCGTTTCGATGAAGTGCTTATGACCCATCTGGTAGACCCCAGTGGTGGACCAGCTGCTCCAGGTGCGTCTGAGCGTATGTTTGTGTTTCCGGTACCAGCTGCTGGTGGTCAGGGTTATGATTGGCTGAATGAAAGCAAACAAGCCCGAAACAGTGCTGTATCAATCTGCCCCCAGACTCTGTCGTCTCCCCCTCTGATATGCAATAATATATACATTATTCAATACAGTGATTTCGGTCGGTGTAACTATGTTACTTCCATCAAATAGTGGCACAATGCTTAGGATTTTACAGTGTGTCATCATTATTGTATTGATTCTTATTTGTATTGATTTTGCGAAATCTGTGCGGTGGCTGCATTTGATGGGTTTGTCAGCTTAGGAGAATGGTCCAGCGAGATCGCTCAAACGAACTGAACTGAAGTGAATTTTCGCTTAAAAGTCTCGGCGGATGTGGACATGACAATATCTGCAGGCAGAGCATCCCAAGCCTCCACCACTCTGCTGGAAAAGAAAAACGTTCTCATGCCCAGCCAGGCGTCAGTCACACGTAGTTCAAGTGGATGACCTCGGAGTTTCCTTGTAGTTGCTGACTCAAAGAAGTCAGCAAGTAAGGGACAGCAGTACTGACCGCGCATTATACGGAAAGTTTGTATCAAGTCGCCTCTAAGCTTTCCGTAACTCAAATGAAAAACGCCGATATTGAATAACCGTGTTTTGAAGGGTAGTTAACCCTGTCCACTAACTACTTTGGTTGTCTGCCTTTGAACTTTCTTAAGGATGTTAAGGTCTTATGAGGTCCATATCCCCCACACTTGAAAAGCAAACTCTAATTGTGGCCAATCAAATGTCCGAAAGACCTTTGTGAAGCAGTCCACATCGAAGATAGAGAAAGCTCGCTTGACATGATAAAGGACTGACATCGAGGAATTGGCTACCTTGGAAAATTGAAACGACGGATTGAGTGAAGCCGTGATCCACAAGCCCAAATCTTTCTGGGCGTCTACCTCCTGCAATGGTCCGCCATTTAGGTGGTTAATCCTGCGGATCGGAGATCGGGTCCTACCGATTCGCAGAATGCTACACTTAGCCACATTAAAACACAGAATCCAGGCCTGCGACAATTTCTCGAGCCGGTTCAGGTTTGCCTGCAAGCGCTCTTCGTAAAATTCAGTTCGAATGACACTCCAAAGCTTACAACCATCAGCGAACATGGCGACATCACAATTCAGCTTACTGACGCAGTCGTTGGCGCATATAAATATAACAGGTTAGGGCCAAGGACGGAGTCCTGAGGAACACCGCTTGCAACCGCTACCTCCGCTGACTGCCTGTCACCGACATGGACGATTTGAGAGCGACCAATCAAGAAGCTTTAGATTCAGCTCAGGAGGTTACCCCTAGTGCTTCTTCGGCTTAATTTGCACGGAAGACACTGATGTGGTACACTATGGTATACTTTCTTAAAGTTGACATAGACTGCGCGCACTGCATTGTTGCTATCAACTGTCCGGGTCCAGCGTCCTAAACAATAAAGTAGGTTTGTCACGCATGATCTGCCTCTACGAAATCCGTGCTGGGTATCGCATAGTAGATTATGCTGTCCTAGGAAGCGCATCATTTCTCGTTTCGTTATTTTTTTTATAAATTTGCAACAAACTGAAATAAGGCTGACTGATCAGCAGCTGTTTGCTAAGGCCTTGATGCCGCCTTCATAAGATGGCGTGATCCGTGCATATTTTCAATTGACAGGCAAAAGGCCTGATCAAAACAAAGCTTTGAAGAACATGGACAGCGGTTTAGATAACTCTCCAGTGAGCTCCTTCAACAATTTGGGCGGCATGTCATCCGGCCAGGTGATTTAGACTCATTGATCGCCAACAGTTCTTTGCAAACAGTAGGTTCGGCGAAAGAGACATCCTTAATCGTTGGCCCGTCCACTATGTCACGGTCGGAATAGTTAAATGCGTTTTTTTTTTCGTAAAGATGGACTTAAAAACTGTGAAAGGTGCTCTTCCTTTTTTCCAGCTTCACTGAGCTCTAGGTCTTCACTAGCCTTCAATAATGGGATTGAATCTCTGGCTGGCGTGCTCCTTCTTATATAACCATTGAATGATTTCGGATTTTCTGCGGCCCGATCAAGTAAATCTTTCTCAAAATTACGCCGAGTTCTGAGGTTAGTCACCTAACTAGGTTCCTCTGTGCCTTGTATACATTTATCGACACAGAGCTCCTATCGGAGAGGAATTTTCTTCATAAACCGCGCTTTTATTCACCTCTTTTTTAAAGCCTGTGTTAGTCACGGGGTCTGCTGTCCAGTTTCTTCTGTGAAACAGGACGGTAGTCTCTGAGAAAAACGTGCAACAACTCCCTGAACCAGTCTAAATCCTTGATTATGTCGCCGGCAAATAGCTGATTCACAGTTTATGGTGGTTATTTCAGCTTCATTTGGCAAAGTCACCGCAACAAATGTTCCTTCTAACTCTGATGGCTTGTTTGGACGGACGGAAGATGGAGTACTCCCAAAACAATACGAAGTGGTCGCTTCGACCTAGGAGAGGTAAAGGTTGTACCTCATCAGTGCGGTACCAGTATACCACCAAACATCATGTCACCTGGACGATGTCGTCGTTTCAGTGCAAAGATACTATCCATTTTCCATTTGGCACACATGTCGGTTGCCGAGGCTTGCAGATCATTCTTTAATCATAATTGACCACGCTGTTATATTTCTTAGTGTTGTAGTGAGTTTCCACGGGCTTTCCACGCATTGAAAACAAGCAAAATCAACACGCGAACAGTCAACCAGGTTCTACCGCTCCCTCTGCTGTGTATTGCCAGCTTTTTGTCTCACTGCACTTCCTGTTGCAATGTGCTATACTTTAGCTGGTTTTCTGTCTAAGCCGTGTAATGATGGCCCTCATGGTAGGCAACGACGCCTGCTTAGGCGGTCTTTTATGTTATCCGACAGTCGTTTTTTGCTGAAATCATCGTGATTGAAGGTACGAGCAAACAGGGATACGCGCATCATTTTGCTGTATCTTCGTTTGTACCGCATTCTTAACCCTTTACCCACCGATTCACAGGGGTCCCAGAAATGCAGTTTTCCGTTTTCATGCAGACAAGGAAAGTCACGCCCGGGTCGTCCCCGGCTTTATTCCTGTCATCCTAAGGCCCTTTGCGCAGCATCAGCATATGGTCATTTCATGCGCCATATTCTTGGTAGAGACGATTCTGAGTTTTTTTGAGAGTCAAGTTGTCAGCCGGGCGCTTGTGAGGAAAGTTACAAAGAACAAATACGATGTCCCGTGACTGCAAGGGTCGGGAAGGAAGCCCGAACCAGAACCCTCATCGGAATGGAACTATACATATGCGAAGTACGCGGTCATATGACTGAGCTTCTGCATTTATGGACCCCACTTCAATAGGCTTTTGGGCATCAAAGTCTCGACGATGACAATCGGCTCATTAAAGGTAAAACATTGGACTTCCGCTAGCTGGTGCATGTAATACGCAAGTGTAAGTCTAAGGTATGAGGCTGGGGTTAGAAAACTACCGCTCTTTAAATCATTTGGAAAACAGTAGAAATCAGTTGTTGAACCCAATGTAAAAGCTACGTAATTCAAAATAAGCAGGCGCACGCTGAATACATATGTACAAATCCCTGAATGTCTAAAAAGGCTGGACAGGAGTTAATGAGTCAAATCAGATTTGTGCGGATCTTCAATGTGCCAGTCAAGAGTCTGGGCCTTTTCAACGATCTGATAGCACTGAAGGATATCACCTGGCCGCCAATTATCAAAAACCGGGGCTTCTTGATCAGCGGACGACGGTGGAGAGGCGTAAAGGTCGCTCAGGTTGTCGCGATGACGGGCAGACTTCGTAAGAATGATACCCAGCTCCACATCTCGACGCACAGAATCCACATCATTGCGACCGTGACGTAAGGAGAAACAAGTGGCCTGATCCACCAGAAGGGTCGAGTTATCGTAGGCATCCCCCGACTCTTCCTTCTTTTCCTCCTCCCCATCTTTCTCCTCAAGTAACGATCCCTGTTCCTTCCGTTTGTCCCGATTTTGAGAAAAGTTCTCCTCTGATGGACGGAGAACGCGAAAGAGGATAGGCCCGGAGGCACCTATGCGAAAAGAATAAAACAAAACGTTTACAAGACTGCATAAAAGAATATGCGTAACATAAATGCGACCTGTAGACAAATTGGTCGAAAAAGAAGCTATGATGACCTCGGTGAGGTTCACAAGCGTATTTCGAGATTTGCTGTCCGTTTTTTAAACCAAATCTGTTTCTTACAAATAATACTCAGTTTAACAAAGTGTAAATACTCAGATAAAAAGTGAAGTAAAGCCCGTTGAAGGGAATAGTTTGGGAGAGGGAGAGAAGCTATCTATTTGGGACAATTACACCTAAATAAGTCCGTCCGCATAATGCCATTTCAGTGTCGGGACCAATGCTTAAAAACAATTCAAATATGAAAGGCAACCAGGCTAGATGTGAAGTTGGCCATGACTTATGATTTTTACCTTCCAGTCACAACTCTTTCGGGACAAGATTTGGTTACTGATTAAAGATGGTTGCATCAGATACTATGCGAGTTTTTTCGGCTGGCCCTAGTTTGCAACGATGCGATTCGATACAGCTATCCTCTAAAATTTACAGACATGAGGCAACTATTGTCCGGTCGGCGTTCCCGACCTTATTGCAGGGGACAGTCGGACCCAACATCCTTTTTAGGTCCGGCTTAACTACTTCTGTCGCGCGTTTACCCAGGAACCAGTTTGTGAGATAATCAGCCTTCGTCGGATTCTTTTATACAACTTGGACCACGGCTTGATTGCCTCAAAGAGCTGGAAAGAAAAACTGTCGGCAACCCAACTCCATATAGGTTATTCTGGCGACTTTCGAATATTCGGGCTGGACATTTCGAAGTCATGACAGTTCCGTGATAGGAAAGCCCAAAAACTGTCATTGATGGACAAAAGGCAACCGCTGTTGAGGCCTGTCATTGGGGTGGCCTAAAAATCACCTACTGTGCCTAAACGCCCGATCATAGAAAAATCCAACACACAGACCCTGGTCCCAACAAGAAACCGGCTTCCTGGGTGTTCACCAGCCCAGCCGTTAAAAACAGCACCTCGTTGATTTCGCCATAAAATTCTGCCTGGACTTTGCCGAGGAAAATTTTAAAAACTTCGCCCAAGCAACCAGCAAAGAGACCAGTCGCAGAGCATAGTGGTAAAAATGCGAGAGCTGAACCCTAAATTCAGGCGCAAACAATAGGTATGAAAAGCTACTGCTGCAGTTTTTTAATCGAAAATAAACTGTCATCACGATAAAACTAGCTAAAGGCATATCGTAACGCCTGTCAGGTATATTGAGTTTTGTCTCAGTAGGATTCACCAGGTGACCAGATTGCGTGACTAGTTCTTGCATCATGCTAACGCGCCTACACAAAGTGAAAAATTATGATGGATTTCTTGGGCTACTCGACTTCCTCGAATACGCGCCATATTTGTCTGACCCTCCATCATCTGTGCGGAAAACGAGTTTGGGTGCGTAAATTGCTTCTACGAAATTTACAAGCCAACCTTATTAAGTTCGGAAAACGCGATTTTGATGGTTATTTTGATGTCTGGATGGAAACCATGTGGAAGTGGAACAAGAAGTCGACGATCTAAGAGAAACATTTTGGTTTTTTCTGGTTATTTAAACACGAGTAATCATATCGTTTCCAAAGTACCCCCCATTCTGGCCATTACTACTGACAGAATAAGGTTAGGTCAGGAGGACCCGAGGTTGAAGCTGGAGTCCAGTTTAGCACTGAGAGTGGGAATTGCGTCCACGGACGTACTATGACTGAAAGACGGCATATGAGTAGTCCGTTTTGCCGTGAAGATCTGGTTTAGAGACCTGGCAGGCAGTTGCAAAACAAAGAACCTACAATTGCCATGTATTCGTGACAAAGACAAAAAAGACCGAGATGGTTCTGTTTGCCTTATTTGTCGTCGTCCATAAACCGCTGGAGGATGAAAGAGAAGAACACGTGGCACCTCATTTTTAAACCGTGTTACGGCTGTGTTCCGTGAAATCCGGCACCAGACGCTAGGCAGGTTAATAATTCTGGCCATGCTCTGAAACTCCTTGACGAAGTTCTCACTCTTTCTTGCTGTCTAAGAGAATGATTGAATGCCCGTAACAAGTAAGGGAGAGGGGAGGGGAGAGGAGGGGGGAGGAAGTGAACAGGAAATCTAACATGCGGCCCGTACACGCTGACGGTAGAATTCGCCGGCCCCGGTTAGTTGGTGAGCAGGACATGTTCACACAGTTCACGATCATATGCCCGTGTCCAGGCGTCTCCTGGGCGACAGGCAAACAGAAATGAAAGGCCTTTTGGCAAAAATTGGGAAGCCGAAATTACTGCCTCGATTTACCTCCAGTACATGTGCTATTCCACAAAATGTTAACCAAAGTCCTGAAATATTGTCTTCGATTAGAAATGATTACTTAAATAGGGTAGTAAGACTCACTATCGCACAGCATAATCGCAAAATACTTCGGTCGCGTCAGTTTGCTGGTTTTTGAACGACCTTTCCGGCCGCCTGCAAAAACTACACTCTTTAAACAGTGACCACTTAAACAGTAAGCAATTTTCCCATAGATTTTCGATGCCCTTATAAATAAATATATGTCCTGCAGGAAACATGCGCAAAAACATCCTTTCTTGTGCTTATTTGGGAGGAAATCACGTCTTGGAAACGATAGGGTACTAACGTGAGCTAGCCTGTGGACCTTGTCATAGGTTGAATTGTGGTAGAGGGGGTTTTACGGGTGGAGAAACACACAGAACGGAGAGCAAGAAGACAGAGAAAATAGATAGGCTCCTGCCGAAAGTCCTGTCGTACGCTGTCGCTTGGCAAAGAAGGTGAGCGCGATAATTAAACAAATAAACAAAATGCGATCTTCAAAAATAGCGTACTTTTAATAAAGCGCTGTTAATAAGTTTACATTTAGCCAGGAAGGGAAGGAAATTCCAAACAACGGGAACGGTGAATAATAATGGATGTTTACAGCCATATTAAATCTTAGGGTATACCTCTGTAGTTGCCACCTACTTGTGGGTCCTACACCCCTTCGTAACCTACGTCTTCTTCAAATGTTACGCTTAAAGAAAGGGCACTCTTTACTTTTAAGAAAGTCTTTAATTATGAAATTTGTTGAGACGGTGAAGTGCCTACCCATAAAGCATCGCATCTGTCCATTTATTAACGGTGGCTGTAAAGTATACAACATAATCCACATTCACTGCAAAATTTCATGAGCCCTACATGACAATGATGTTACGCCTAGGGAAGATATGCAGCTTGTGGTTTCAGAACCCTGAATACGAGTGTAGCAGCAGGTCAGGTTCAAATGTAGTTGGCGATTGAGAAGGTTTTTAAAACCGAAAGATACTCTTTCTTCAAGTATAAAATTCTAGGAGGACGTGATTTTCCATCAAGTAAGCACACGAAATGACATGTTTGCGCGTGCTTCCTACGGTATATATTTGGATTTGCAAGGGCACCGAAGAATAATGGGAGTAATACATACTACTTGAGTTGTCATTTTTTACAGAGTATGGTTTTTTTAGGAGATCGGAAGGAAGCTTGTTCAAAAAGCGGCGTCGTCATGTGACTGAAATGACTTGCGATTATACTGCGCGATAGTTAGTCCTACTTAAGCAACCTTTTCTAGTCGAAGACAAAACTTCATGAGATAACACATCTACTGAGGCTAGTCGGTACAGCCCACCTTACTAGCGGAATAGAAAGCTTCCTAAACACGCTACTGATCCCCTCGTCTCAAAAAAAACTTGACATCCGATGAGTCGTGAGTCCATGCATCAATGACAGCCATTGTAAACATGTGCGCTAATCGTAGCGGTACTTCTGATTCCGCGAATTCCGTTTAGGAAATCGGACACCCAGTCTCCAAGACGTTAAATGAGTATACAGCTACTTGGGGTGGTAAATAAACTAAAAGTGTCACTACACTTTTCCCTGGTTCTATCAATAACTTGCATATATATTCAGTATTAAAAAAATATTTTCTGACAATTTCAATGCCTACCGTGGCGAGATGTGCGGCCGCAGAGAATTTTGCCTTTGGTGCATCGACAGCCCGCAACAGTAACTTCCTGGCGTTGTCCGCGGTTAATAGTGACCTCGAAGGTCTGCAAAACAACAGCCTCGCCTAAAAGGCGAAAAGAGTAGAAAAGAAGGGATCACTAGATTTTTATCAATATATCCTCGGCTTCCACCCTCTGGCTCAGTGACTTTTTGACCCCACAAATCGTTGTTCTAAGTTATTAATTGCG
>CACRXP010000230.1:675660-693412 GCA_902702965.1 Spirometra erinaceieuropaei
GATGTAATCTGCTACCAAATAAGTGAAAGAAAGAAGATTTCTATGCATGTTCTTTTCGAAATATATTTAAGGTTATAAGTGCATCAAAAGTCAATTGGGATCATTAATGACACTTAAGTAGTCATTTTTACGGAACATGGTGCTTGCAAGCGGTCGACATAAAGCACGTTCAAGAGCCGGCGTCTTCGCGTGACTGGAATATCTTAATACCACGCAGCAAGACAATTACTATGACAACTCCACCTAAGTAATCTTCTCGAATTGAAAACACCTAAGAATTTCAGTCATCTTTTCATGAGATAGCATATCTACTGTGTATATAAATGCATATACATATTTTGACACATGGGTGCTCACCGATCAAGTTACAGAACGTGCTCGTTCCGTTGTGCCTTGGGGCTCACACTAGAACCCTTGCAGGCAGTCGCACAGCGACTGGTAGTAGATGTTGATAACGTGATACCGACAATGCTAGAGCGCCAAACTCTATGACCAAAGATCCCGGGTTCGAATCTCAAGTGATCCACACTTGGGGTTGGGTATGACTGGTTGATGACGGCTAATAAGCCAGAAATGGCCATTCCGGTCTCCCTTGTCTTTGTCGGTATCACCTTATCAACATATATATATATAGGCAGAATAGTATTACCGACAAAGACAAGGGAGACTGGAATGGCCATTTCTGGCTTATTAGCCGTCGTCAGCCAGCCATACCCAAGCCCGAAGTGTGGAACACCCGAGCCTCGAACTCGCGACCTGTTGGTTTCGAAGTCCACGCCTCTACCCACCGGGCCACGAGCCCGTTGCCCTGTCGGTTTTCGATCGGCACAACGGAACGAGTGAGTTCCGTATGAACGATCGGTGAGCGCCCCCTACCATTGTATATTCCCGATCGAAATCATCGGTCAAAGGACAGTGGTCGCACGACGCCTTCGGTACTGAAGGCAGTGCAGGTAAAGGCTATAGACTATAGGTTACGTTCTTTAAACGCTTGCCTTCCATCAGAATTTTCACAAAAAGCTAGGTGTTTAAGTGAGTTCGAGTCCTGGAAGGCTACAGAGTTTAGGCAGTTTGTATTGTATCTAGGTCTTGTCGTTCTCCCGGGTATCCTGCCTCTTAATCATTACAAATTGTATTTAATGCTTTTTACTGCCCTTAGATTGCTCGCCTCTCCTAATACGTGCTACCGAAACGTAGGTTATTGTAGGCAGTTGTTATTACTGTTTACTATAAGGTTTGCGAGTCTATACGGTGACGAACACATGGTTTACAATGTGCATAGCCTTATGCACATTGCGGACGATGTTGAGCGTCACGGTCCACTGGACCCATTTTCGTCATTCCCTTTTGAAAGCTGTTTAGGCAGATTGAAGAATTTGCTTAGAAGCCCCTCACGGCCTTTACAACAGGTAGCTAGGCGTTTAAGCGAGGAGGTAGCTACGCGCGATACCTCAAAGCCTTCTTCAACTAGATTCCTGCATGAGCATAATGCAGGACCGATACCAGCAGGCTATGAGGGGAGCCAGCAGTATAAATGTCTAATCACAGACAAATATCGCATTGACATTACCTCAGGCAATAAGTGCATAGAAATTGGCAATATAATAGTATGCGTTAAAAACATACTACGTGATGCAGCCGGATGTATACATTTAGTATTTCATGAATTCTGCAATATTTCAGATTACTTTGACTATCCAAAAAATTCCTCACTTATGAAAGTTTATAAAGCTAGCATAGATAACAAGTTAGTCTGCTTACCATTACCCAATGACTACATTAAGTACGTATGCATTCCAGAAAATAACCAGTACGTATTAATTGAAATTATATAGATAATTAGGGAAGCCACTTACTATCCTTTTGCCTATGCAAACAGTGCTCGTGAACCCTACAAACGCACAGGTATTATAGCTAGGATAACCTCACTAGGTATTGGTTTGCGAGCACTGCAGGGAAGAAGTGGCCATTACGCTAGCACTTAATTCACCTTATTTCCTGTGCGTTTGTAGATACTATCATGAGCCAACTACCGTCCCGCCAACTGCCGGCCCGACAAAGGATGTCTGCGATTTATGAGGCGATCTACCTACTGGAAGGTGAAGGCATTTCATCGCCAGTAAGTTATGGAAAATAACGCTATCATACCTTTCAGGAGCCGCAGGTGGACGCCAATGATTCATTCGACACCATCCCCCTCGGTGACGACACGTTAACCACAGTGCCGAACGCCAATGCGCAGGAAGATATCCTGCTGCTCATGTGCAAACACATGCGTGAACAGTCAATGAAACTAGACATTCTGGTGTAGACTGTTCGCAAATTACTCGGCCGTCAGCGGCTGTTAGAATCAATGATTCAACAGCATGCTAAAACCTCGGGACCGGTAGCTTCTCAGCTGCCGAGGAACCCGCTCGACCACCCATTACGGTCTGGAGCCGAATTTCGGCATTTGAATGTCCAATTACAGGACAAGAGTTTCCGACAGGAGCTGGTAAGCCACCATATTAATCACACCCTATTGTTTCAGACCTCCTTCCTTACATGCCTTGGCGGGCAGAATCTTGACGAATTCGTCAAGCGAATTTTTTTCGCAGTGTTCGACGACGAGATTAGCCTTTACGTAAATTTCAAAGGCAGGAAGACGAAAGACAGCCTCTGCGGTTCTAAACTGTATGAGGTTATACTTGGTAGGTCTGCCGTTACTTACAACTATACAACATACAGAAGTCTTCGGAGCGTGGAATACTGATTCCACCGTAAAACTGTCTGACCTAGAGTCAGCACTTACGAAGCGGCTGAAGAGGTCGCTGGACAGTTGTGTCCAGCGGCGGAATAAGTCACAAGTGACGTCCAATGACAGTGGTAAATTAATTGTAGTTTTCCAGTAATTGATTTTAATTTCTAGACAATACACACGGATCATCTACTGATTCCTCGCCTGCGTTACCTTTGTGAACACAGAAGGGGTTCAGCATTGTACATATTACTTTTACTTTTTTTAATAAGCTAATTGTTGTATTAATACAACCGTCTCCAGTGTACCTATGGGTAATAGGGGGGTAATATACATACAACAAGGAATGTAGGGGGGCGGAAAAAGGAATTGGGATAAGCAAACGATTCCACGCGTAGCATATTACCCCCCCTTTTCGCCAATAGCGTAGTATCTCGATTAATCGATATCTAATAGATATCTATGGTTGCGTCAAAATAGATATCTAATCGATATATATATATATATATATCGATAAATAGATATCTAATAGATATATACTCGATATAGTTTGCTACTAGGGTTACAATACAACCGTCTCCAGTGTACCTATGGGTAATAGGGGGGTAATATACATACAACAAGGAATGGAGGGGGGCGGAAAAGGGAATTGGGATAAACAAACGATTGCACGCGTAGCATATTACCCCCCCTTTTCGCCGATATCGATTTATCGAGATACTACGCTATCTAATAGATATCTATGGTTGCGTCAAAATAGAGATCTAATCGATATATGTATATCGATAAATAGATATCTAATAGATATATACTCGATATAGTTTGCTACTAAGGGGGTTATGTATACAGAAGCCGAAGGATTCCGGGTAGTAACCGCTCTCGATTTATTACAGTTTCGGGCCGTTAGTTTACCTTTAGGGGCTCGCTTAGCCTTGCGCTTTGACTACTTATGCAATACACGGTGGGCGCAAGACACCAAACTCTCGGGAATATAACCGGGAAAACCAATGCCGAGGGTTTGCGTAGTGTACTAAAACATACGGGAGCGGAAAAAATCCATACGTGGCATCCGAGAGATTAACACCATATCAAAAAGTAAAGAAACATCAGCTTACGTTTAAATAAGGAAAAAACTCGCCCTTCTTTCCAAAGTTTTCCAATTCGGGATATGTGGAAATTATTACGATAAGTATTAATTACGAAAATAATAATCTCCATTGGAAGCCTAAGGCGTATTCTACTTCGCACAGATACCTTTGAAAATTGCATCTTTCAGTTTGTTGCCCGTGTAAAGCACTAGGTGAACAGCGCTTCGCATACTGCGCTATTTAATTCAGTGTTCAATTTGTATGGAAAGCGTCCTCTGCGCACCAATCAATAAAACTATAATTAATATTACTTATCCTTATTATCCCCCCCTTTCGGCTGGCCGCCCCTTTCCTAACCCAGCAGATCTTTTCACTGTCGGAAGTTATTTCCGCATACCTGACATTTCGCTTGTCCATTACGCATGATAATTAACCCCTGTTTTATTTAGCAACTCTAAATGTATTTTTGAGTGAATTTTAGCACACATAGGCACTTACTATGCAGCGTACAGTTCATTCTTGTAAAATGGGCAGTCTCCTTTGAAAAACGATTAGCGAACATTGAAAAAATTCGCTTTTGAAAAAGATAAAATGAATGTGATTTGATTAGTTTTTAGGAAAAAGAATGTCGCTCATGGGAAGGCAAGAATGAGGATCGAAACTGACCTTCCTGCAGGTGGTGACATATGGGAGTTCGAAACGGCGATCGCCAAGCTGGAGCTCCTGACCCAGTTCTAATACGAACTTCACCTTTAAAAATCATGCGACTGTTCGCATGCGTTATCCTTGTCCGTTTTTTTCACAATTTATGTGGTAATACTGACTGCCCTTCCGTCCTGCATGCCCATATCCATTGTTGCCCATATCGTTAACTGAACTGTGTTTTAAAGGACCCTGTTGAGGCGTCTGTTTCCATCTACTAGTCTGTTGTTCTTCGGCCGTATACTTTTATAAAGTCAACCCACTTTCGATTAACATCCAAACGCCTAACGTATGGTTCGATAAAAACAGACGTGCTTGGAATGTCTCTTCACTTGTCACCAAAGCAATATGTTTTTAATGGGTGGACAGAGGCATGTGATAACAGACATGCTCGGGCTGCATGTTCGTAGCTTCCACTCGTAATCTATCTACCAAGACCAGTGCGAGGAATCTGGGAGATTTTGCTCTCCTGTTCGTCAGCACGGCAGCTTCCTCATGTCGCCTTTCGTCCTCCAAAACCCATTGTTAGTTTAAGCTTCGTGGGTCCCGTGACTTGGAAGGGACTCGACAACAGCTTCATGCCAATTGAAGGTGCTCTACTTAATGGTTGCTTGCAGATTTAAAAAACCTAACTGCATGCACGCCTTTCGTGCGCCAGCCAGGAACCTCAACGCCCGGCACTCACCTTGCCAGAAAAATTGCTACCCCTTTCAGGCTCCATAACAGCAGCGACCTTCATTCCGTGATGTCCTTAGAAAACTGTTCCTCAGTTAATGCAGCCCACATCGATTTCAACAGTCTTCGACGTATTTTTACAGAGACGACTAATATTTACTCTGCGTCTAATGACTGGCAATCTAATCATATGGTTGGCCAGCTTCCTCACAGTCAGAAGTCAGCGTGTTTGGCTAGGTAACGCCAAGTCGGAGTGAAAAACCGCTCACAGTGTAGTTCTGCGTGGGAGCCTTCTGGGTCATTTTCTGCCTTTAACAACTGTGGACGACTGCCCTCATCGTCTGAAAAGCGACAATAATTATCGCCGATTACCCGAAGACGTTCAATTCAACAGAGAAACCACAAGATGTGCTGAACTTGCAAAATAGCTTGGATCGACTACAACATTGGCTCCTTAATCTTATTAAAACAAATTAAAAATTATCAGACTATAGTTTACTTACAGAAAGATGATGAGATTTAAACATCACTATTTAATCGGAGGTCATTCACTTTAACCAGTAGACGAGCTAAGGGGCCTTGGTGTGCTGATGACGTCCACAAATAAACATGTTCGCTATCTCAATAGAGACATGAAGGTCAGGTGTACCCTGGGAGCGATCAGGGGATTCATTCTGGAGTTTGATGAAGAGCACTTTGGTCGAGTATTCAAAGTATTTGTCCGGCTGATGATATAATATTGCACTCCGACGTGGCGCCACTTGATGAAACAAGACTACAGTCTTTTGGAGAAAGTAGAGCGAAATGCAGCGGAAATAGTCAGCAGACTGAAGTGGCTCCCTAACGAGTAACGACTAGAGGGGCATAGAATCTTCCCTCTCTCGCTCTCTCTCTCTCTCAAATACGGCAAACGGAGGGGGGTGACCATAGTCTTCAGAGTCGTCAACTCACGCTCAATACCGCATAAGAAGCCGAGGCTAAACGGGGCATGAACCTCGTGGCAGCCGGATGCACCACATCCGGACTGGCCATCAACAAGGACAAAACGGAGGTCATACGCTAACCGCCACCCAACGCTGTAGACAGTATTCTTCTCATCCAAGCCAACAGCACTGACTTGGACACCGCGGACGACTTCGCCTACTCCGGCAGCACAGTCACTCTGCATCGAAATCGACGACGAATTGCTTCACCGGACCTTCAAATCTAG
Organism: Spirometra erinaceieuropaei; assembly: GCA_902702965.1. Classification (NCBI taxonomy): domain Eukaryota; kingdom Metazoa; phylum Platyhelminthes; class Cestoda; order Diphyllobothriidea; family Diphyllobothriidae; genus Spirometra; species Spirometra erinaceieuropaei. The sequence continues at coordinate 682,073 of CACRXP010000230.1, forward strand.
CTATGTTCACGGTCGGCTGCAGAACTCCGTATGTATTCTCCACGGTTTTCACTTGAATATCAAGCCGGAGATGCACAAACTTGTCGTCCCGACGACACTTCCATATGGAACGGAGACCTGGGCCGTTTACTCCAACCATGCCAAGAAACCGCACCACTTCCATCTGAGCTGCCTCCGCCGGGCGCTGAAGCTGACATGGCCGGACAAAATATCAGAAACGTAAGTCATGGGACGGGCTGAAATTCTCAGCGTCCATGTCAATGTTAGGCAACTGCATCTGAAATGGCGCTGCGATCTCGCGAGGAAGGGCGATGCACGATTACCCAAACGACTGTTCTACACAGATGCCTCTATAGATGGTCGTAGACCTGAAGAACAATAACAACGCTACAAGGACGTTCTGGTGGACTCTCTGAAGCGCCAGCATATCAGCCCAAGAGACCTGGAAGGTCCTCGTCCACGACAGACCGGCCTGGTGAAAAGCAGTAAGGATGGGCGCAGAAAATCACGAAGCAAATCGGATCGCCGCCACAAAGCCAAAAGAGGAACTCACAAGTTTCGGGAGCCCCTGAACCGTAACAAGGTTATTCAGTCCCACCAAACAGGCCCTCGCTATCAATACACGTTCTGCACGTGGATCGGCCTCATCGGTAATCTTCGGACACAATTCATCAGTTGCCAGACAACTGAAATCTGTCCTCACGACCTCTCCGCTTCGACCTCCGTGCGGACGATGACGACGCCCACCCGCACCGACGTTTTTTCGAATCACCTTGCTCCACCGCCGTCGACCACTGCCATCTCCATCATCACCACCACAATGTCCGTGGCAGCGACGAACATAACCACCTCCCCAATGACCGAAACGCTCCCAACGCCCCGTCACCCCCCCCCCCAACACTTTGACTACTATAATCCCCACTTCCAGCGAAGCGAAGTCCGCCTCAACCTGTCCCCATCGCAATCGCACAATTACCTCAGGCATCGGACTGGTAGGTCATTTGTGAACCCATCCCACTCTGACAAATACACTGGTGCCTAGAACCTCGACACATATTCGCCGCACCCGATTTTACTGTCCGTAAATTACACATGCATTCACTAATCAGAATGGCTTATTCAGTAACGCGCGCTTCCACAAATACGCAGCTCATGTTGAAGATCATGTCGGCGGTGCCGCGGTTTCCGCGGGACCCACACAGACTTTCTGGGAAAGTCCTCCTTCGAGATGGTCACTGAGACGGTTAAGGAAGATACGGGCGAAGGTATTTCCTGCGATGTTGAGCAGCGGAACTCCTCTGTGGTTGTCGCCGATTTGCCGGTTTCCCTCCCGTTTGTAGAGGCAAACGACTCTCGTATCGTTGAAATCCTGATGAACTTGTCCGTGATGTCACATCTCATGAACTGGCGCGGTGAGTTGCTCCACAATCTGGGGGCTGCTGCGCTTAGAGACTTTAGGTGGGATAGCGTCATATTCCGGAACTTTCTTTTTAGGTACTTGATGCACTCGGTGAAATGTTACTGGAAGAGAAGGCGCAGATACAGAGCGTCGTTCGTTTCCATTTGGGGTAGGCTATCGATGACGGAGTCGGAAATTGCCGAGGGGCGGTCGAGTTCGTCAACTAATTCTTGGGCCCAGCGCCTCAGAACCTGTGCTTTTTCCGTCAGAAGCTCTGTTGCACAGTAGCTGAGAAATTGCATGGTTCATTTAGTTGGATAGGCATGGATCTCCATGAGTGATGAAAAAAATTCTTAAGTTAATGAGGAACAGCATACTAGAGTCATACTGGAGTTCTACATGTCCCACAGTCGGAGCAGTACGGTGCGAAAATGACGGAAAAAGGCCGTCTTGTTTGCTGCGATCCGGTGGTTCACGTAGGCTTTGTGCAGCCGACGCATTCCAGCGAACATTTGACTGATGTCTCCGTCGTTGTCGTTAAATCGGTCCTAACGTTGACGACGTGAGCAAACGCGCATTTTGAATTCAGTTTGGAATTTTTACCTCCGGAATATCCACCTTTTTCGAAATTTCTGTCTACCGGACGCTCCGATGGCCGGGTGTGATCAGAAAGTTTATCTCTATTCACAGTATCTCGATCCTCACAGGACTACAGCGGGACTTTGTTGAAAAAACCAGTGTCCTTTCGACCACGTCTCTGTTAAAAACCTGCGAGATTTCCCAAACTGAAGAGATGCTGAGTCGTTTGTTAGGTACTTAATACCGTTGGCGTGCTTAAACAGCTTTTCTAACAACGTCGAAAATTTTTTTTATTCATTTACCTAATAAGGGTAGGCGAAAAGGTGCTGTCGGAACATTACACGGTAAGTTCGCACCTAGTCGGAATCAGTCCTTCCCCATGTGCAGATTGCTTTGTTGTCAGCCAACGTTTTCCCGTATCGGCGTCGGCCCTAGTCCCGTCTAGCTCTTCTTCTGAGCGCAATATCATCGATCCAGTTTAAACCTGCCACCTTGAAACATTCCCAAGTAGCTATAACTACTTAAATGCTGTTCCAAATTTTATCAGGCTACATGATCTTACAGGTAAAGATGGACTAATTCTAGATCCTCAATCGACCTCCATGGCTCAGAATTTAATTTAATTAATTATTTTTTATTAAAGACCCATCGGGGTCCCATCAAAGCAAGTAAAAATAAATTTACATGCGAATTTTAGACGAGGTAGGCAAAATCTGTCCAAGGTGCAAGACATTTTTGAGATTAGAAGTCCATTAAGAAAAATGAAAAGCGAGGGGTGAAAAAAACTCCATACAAAAATTTAAAATAGGTTGGATTAATTTTACAGGAGAAAGAAACCCCTCGAAAAAATAGAAGACAGAAAAATGCGGGCAGGACTGGCCTGCATGTGGCGGTATAGAATGGTTTACAGTCGGACATCAACAGGGCCGAAATAAATGTCAGCTGTATATGGCATTGTATAACGGATTTCATGAAGGGGTTAGTAGGCGGGTCGGTCAGGACTGGCCTGTATGTGGCCTTGAATAAGGCAAATAAGTGGCGAAATTGAAAAGCAGTCTCGAGGCGATAGGAACCTAGATGCGGTCGGTTACATTCATCCGAGTCCATCCGAGGATGGGGCAAGGAAGATGCGACCAGACTATTAGCATATGGCGAATAAAGAAGGTTTCGCCAAGAGCATTGATGGAGCGCATTCTGTGAGAGCACGACGCATGAACTGAAAAATTGGAAAAATTAAAATTTCTCGTGAGGGATCATAGGAAGCGAGACTACTCACAAAAGAAGGAAATGTGAACAGATACGGAAATTTAATGGCGGCATACTAATTTCCTGGTGGCCCTTTCTCAGTGCCATAGAAAAATTTGTCTGGGAAGGATGAGGAAACCAAAAGTTTAATCGAGTCAGTATTCAGAAAAAAGGCGTAGCCTTCTCTTAAATGTGTGTAGATTTTCAGAAGATCTTATATTTGTTGGAAGGTTATTCCAGAGGAAAGTATATATGGAAGCGAAAAAAATGACGATTTAGTTAACAGAACTTGATCAAATCCATCCCGTTCCTGTGTCAGGCCATCAAGTCCGACCTAGTGGCAAAAGTGAATGGGCCGGATAATAGCCCAGGCAGATCTTTACCTGCTCCTTTCCGGAGTGCTCAATTTAAGGAAGACACCACAGATGGGAAGCCCACTAACAGTGCCCATGAGGCGTTATAATAAATCTATTCTGTTCTAACGCACCAGCCTGTGAAATGCAAGTATACAGTGTCGTTGAAAATTTCTCTAACCCCACAGCAGTCCTGACTTCTAAAAATATGTAGCTTACTGATATTGCAACCAGTTTCTCAGGACCAATTTGTCTGTTTTCTAATATAAATCACTCCTTATATTATGCTCGACATACTCAAAATCCTATTTTTATGCTTCCTATTTTCTTCAATCGCATGAAGTAGCATTCATCTTAATTGACTCTGCTCAAATATATTTCCATACGATACTGCCGCATCAGGTAGTAGCAACATGTGCACAAATTTCAGACCACAGTAACTTTGCTTTTCGCCCCTTACTTATTTCTTACAGCTCATTTTTCCACCACCAGGTCCTCCTTTTTCATAATTAATGATAGTCGAAACCTGCATCTGAGGAAGACGTTCAATGTAGTTTCTCTCGACTAGAGACCAGTTGTGCAAAAGATGGCTCAGCTGGGGGCTGTATCCTTTGAGTTTGACCCAGATGTTTTGTGCATTAAGAGTCTTCGGCTAACTCTCTAATTTCTGACCCGGCACTCGTCATAGATAGTCCCAGCTTATACCGACAAGATGTTGTGGAAAGCATGGCGGTGGTTGTCTTTTTCACGTCAGAGCTTTACTTGCACATTTACCTAATGACCCCGACTTTTCTTCATTTTCGGGAAATCTCCGCTACCTTTCCATAATCCTTCCGCAAAATAGGAAAGCCTTAATTTGACGTTCACATAATCCTCCTTGTTACTACGGAAGTGAAAGCCACCTTTGTGAACTCCGAAAAATCGCAGTAACTCCATTCCATGTCAAGAAAATCATAGGCGATTTTAATTTGCAGGAAATTAGCCGGCACACACCCATCCCTCTCCTAAATTCCAGAAGCTTTTGGCTGCAATTCACTTCTCAAACTGGTCTCAATTATTCTACTCTTCGACCAGAAACTATAGTATATCAGATTCGGTTTTTACTAATGGCATCCACTCTTTAGGTATGCATTTCCATCGTGATCTTTTTGCAGGTGGTCATGCATTAAGTCAATGTTGTCTTCTGGTTTCAACTACTGCAAAGCCAGCAGTGGCACGTGGCTTCTCGACTATGTTAGTACTGACAAGGAATTAATAACTATTTGTGCACGCACTCTCAAGTGGAACAGTTTTTTTCCAAATATCGATCCACATTTTTGCTACGATTTGTTGCATCAGGTAACAGAAGGTCTTTTTGATCTCATTCCGCCGAAGAAGGTCAAATCGAGTGTCACTTACTCCACTGTCCCACATTTTCTTGAAAAAAGACTTTAACAACTACGGAAGCAGCCTAAGGACCCTTCCGTAAGCTTATTATCGGTCAACCTAAGAATTGCTAAAGTATTTGCATTAGCTGCGATAATGAAGCTGGCGCGACCTGGGCGTAGGGAGACTTTAGCTGTTCTATTTCGTTGCTGATCCGAGTACCTCTAGATCTGTTGCTCTGGTCTTACGTCAAAGATCATCAGCTATTTTCCACCAAATCATTTCGCACTTGTTTAGTTGGTCATTCACCCTTTTGCAATGAGCCGTTCCAGACGCGCTGACATGAAGTCCCACGACACGTCCGCAGAGACGCAGCCGCCCATGCAGCTACTCGAACGCGCCTCCCCCCTGCAACCAAAACCTAAGTCACTGGGACACTACCCCTCGGTAAATGCAACATACACTAACCGGACACCACTTGAGTTTGGTACACGAGCTTACAAAAGTGACTGCCACCACTGCCCCAGGGACTCTCAGGCCTGACTAGACGCAGTCACCATCAGCACTGGCTTCGCCATTGGCACTGCCGCCTGAGAGGACATCTCCGGACTTTGTATACATTAAACCCCTCATTCTTGTGCCTTCTGTCTTTTCCTTCCAAGATATGATTTGACCTGACGATGGCAGCTCACAGAACACACACTCACACCTCTTAGCTGCTACAAGCAAAAAAAGGGCGGCTGGAGGTTCTTAGTGTTAATGGGCGATTGCATAGAGAGCCATTTAAATGAGTTTCGGTATCAACTATAGTCTAATTTTTCCCCGAGGATTATTAGGAGAGCTTTCAAATTATTTATTAAACATCCTAAAGAACAGTTTCTACTGTTAAAACTGTTTTTTATCCGTTTGTGTCTATTTTATAGACATACATTCAATATAATAAAGTCCTTTTTTATTGGAACGATTAACTTCTGATTTAAGTGTTAACAATTCATAGGCGGTTAGATCTTGTGAAAAATTTCTGATGATATGGGAGGTGGACAACTTTCTTTAACTCTACTACGTTTCCCTAAATTTGATCAGCATACACAATGTCTATTTCACTTTGCTGGCATGTCTGATTGTGTCCTCTGATTTACTAAAAGTTGCAAACTTCTGCCCATATAGAAACTGTCAGAGTGTCTCGGATACCGTTTCGTCTATCACCATTGCCACCGTCAATGGTATGTGTCAGGAAAACTCGAAGAATCCGCTCGGAAAAATAACCAATCACCTGACAGACATCATTAACAAATAGGGGACGTGTGCGACGCCTGACGACCCCAAAGAGGTTCGTGCAGCGAGCTGCGCAGGCCGTTCATCGTTCTCTTTTCAATCACGTCTCACCGGTAAGACAAGCATTGCAAAAAGGAAATCTAATTGTTTGTTTATGTAATTGCTTGCCTTTCATAAACAAGTAATTGCAAACTATGCGGAAGGAAATTTTTTCGCCGCGCGAATGACGATTTTAGGCAGATTGGCATCTCCAAAGATTTCAGCCTCACATTAGCTTAACGCGTTCCGTAGACGCCTCGAGGAGTCACGATACCATAGGTAACTAACTGTTTCTGGCTGATCGTGCAGTTCTTAGTCATCGCATCCGGCGCTCAACTGCCTAGGCAGTAATTTTTCGACATCGAGCCGCCTTACATGAAACATTTCGGGTACCAGGGAAAGGTGACCTTTCGGACATATGTGAATGTGTAACCGCTTTGACTAGTTTCGATATCGTCCGCCGGGCTACTCTTATTAACCCTTGTATAAAATCTTGAGCTGACTATAATGCATTCAATCTGACTGGCTGTGCGGCCATCGTTCGAATACCTGGTTAGCGTGTGTTTGCAGTTTTGCTGTCAGCGCACCTCGGTGACAAATAGACGCATCTGTTCAGCCACGCCCAGCGGTCGTTTGTCATTGCCTTAAATTGGGCGAATATGGTTGCAAATTTAAGTAAAATCAGCCCAAAGGACGCTTATAAATATCCACTCTCGAAATTAAGCCAAGTATTTCCATACGCTTCTTTCAGTGTTTCCCCGCAAACTGTTGTTGAGCGCTCTTTGCTGCTCTCAGGTAAGATCCTCTATGGCGCATCAACGGGACTTCCAAAAGGTGTAGCTCTATTTGCCGATTTACGAATGCTATAGTTACGCTTGAGTTGCCGGTCCTTCCTCTAGACGAAGATGAGTCTCCGCCTATCTCCCTGTTGTCATTTGAACTGCTTTTTTCGAAATACCCAACTATGATTTAACGTTTCCCTGAGAGGCCGTCTTTACTTTAGAAAACATTTTGATTCGCCGCTTCATGCGACCGTAAACCAAATTGTAAGAAATAATTTTGTCGAAAACCTGCATGGAATTTCACAAATATCCACGCAAACTACTGTTTGTAGATCAGCTTCGAAATAAGCATTCTATAAAATTGAGTATTATAGGATGACCCTGCATGGACATCTTTTGCAGTACGCGGGAATTCGACTAGTTTTCGGTATGTTTTTAGAGTTGTTTGGAGCAAAGTTCAATAAATGTGCTGTCCTATGAAGTATTTACCGAAATTCTTAAATGGGCTTTCAATGCGAAAAATTGCTTAAGTAGGGTCGTAATACTAATTGTCGTGTAGCATAATCCTAAGATGTTTCAGTCACGTCAAGGTTCCGGCCTTTCAATGAGATTCTCTCTTTCCGTCTACAAAAACTACACTCTGCAAAAAATACCTACATAGGTAATACGGATTTTCTCCACCGATTTTATCGCCTCAGTAATTCAATTATGTTTATAGAAAGAGTGCACGAAAATATCTTCTCTTGTGCTCATTTCGTAGAAACCTACATCTTCAAATTTTATACTCAAAGAAGGGGTATCTTTCGGTTTTAAAAGGTTTTAATCGTGAGATTTTTTGAGACCATAGAATTTCCATTGATACAACATCGTATCTGCACGTTTATCAATGTTTCTTATAAGGTAAACAACCTGGTCCATATCCGCTGCACAATTATGAGTACTACATAACGTCTTCCTAGAATCGCAGGCAACTGAATGATATTCCCTTGGCGGTTTTCAAACCCTGAATGCACTTGTAAGGACAGCTGGGACAAAAGTTGTTCAGGGGCTGGGAAAGCTTTTAAAAATCGAAAGGTACTCTCTCTTCAAGTAGGAAATTCAAAGAAGACGTAATTTAATAAGAAATAAGTTCAGAAATATTTTTGGGCATGTCTTCTATAAAATATGATTGGATTTATAAGGGCATCCACAATCAGTCGGAAAATACATATTACTTAAGTTATCTCCCTTTACTAAGTGTGGTTTTAGCAAACAGCCGACAAGGAGTTCATTTAATAGCCGGCATGTTGACGTGACTGAAGTATTTTGTGAGTTTGCTACAAGATAATGCATATTGCAGCCCCACTTAAGTTATCTTTCGAATCGAAAACATTTCAGAATTTCGGTCAACAGTTCACGAGCTAATACATCCACTGTATGTCGAATTGGCCTAGCCTAGACGACGCAGTCGAGTAATCTGCCTTATGCGCTACTTCAAATATGGAACTTCTCTACGGTAAACTCGTCCTTCCTGGATCTAGCTCGTTGTGTCAAAACAGTGATAATGAGATCACTCTTATTGCTCAAATTATAATCGGAGTTTTCGGGGCCGTTCATAATAAATAATTTTTTTTCCTTCTCAAAACTCCAATGGCAGTGAAAAACCAGACTACATCCTGGCGCCGTTCTCATTTACTACAGCATCTGATTGAGGTGTAATCATAAAGACGTGTTAAAGGCGACTTTGTTGCTGTAAGTATCGCCGTTTTTCTCCAAATTCAGATTGACCATTATTCCCATCAGCCCCTTCTACGGAGTAGTTTACAATGCTGCCCCCCAATCTGACCGTCTTTAGTGTGCATTCATTTTCGTTCTAGATGGTCAAACTTATGGCTGTTTTTTGTGATTTGTCGCCTGTTTTCCCAACCAGTCTGCTAGGCCATCCTTTCACCTCATAGGTCGCTCGTGTTCACATGTGTAGCCACAGTCATATTCTAGTCAAAGTCATAGGCCCCATTTCTTTGAGAGGCTCAAGCGTCAGCGCGAAATGCATGGCCGTCAAAAGCGTTGATTGCTATCAGTTCTAAATTTACTGTTGCCCTTAACACCAGCGATTTCGTCCTCTGGCGGTGTAGCCTTCCCAGCATTCATCTTGATGTCCAAGACACTTGGTTTTAGCGCATCCGTTTAGGACTGTCTCTACTGTGCCTTTTCTAGTTTTATATTTCGGCGCACCGCACGCAGATACTGTCCTCTGCTTTTCTTGGAGTCGTAAATCATGTCTATCCTTACTCACACTGCCCACATATTTTTCCAGTCTCACTGATACTTCGAAATGCTCCTCGAAGTGGTCTTGACGTTCCTTGCTCTCTACATGATCCTGTCGCTCGTTCTCCTACGCAGCCCACAACTTCTGCACAAGCGACGAACTCCTGCATTTGAAGCTGCGATGATTTGCCATCGTGGAGGTGAGTTTAGGTTTATCACCTGTCCCCAACAGGCCTTCATAATAGGGTCCGGTGAATTCTTGGAGAACACCATGGATGCATTTTCTGGGTAGGTTATCCCCCCTCCTACTTAATAACTCACCTTCTAGGTGTGTGGAACTTGGCTGTGATCTTATTGAACTCGACTGTCAACTCACTAAAGACGAGCAGGTCGTTGTAAGCCACGACAACGACCTTTCTCGAGGGACAGGCAAAAAGGTCTGCGTCTCTGATCTCAACTTCGACGAACTTCCCGAGTACTCAACGTCTGTGCAAGTGCAGTTTGGTTTCGGTGAGTAGTCACTTGAGGGCTAATAAATGATTTTCCTATCCTCACCCGTTTTTTTATATGTCCTATGTTTGTTGCTGCAGACAAACCTCTCCAGGAAGGAGACGTATGCTCTCATGGTTATTGATTTTTCTCTTAACACAACAGTCAAGTAACTCAGAACTTGCTTTTATAAACTTAAAGGTGAAGAACATCATGTGAAACCAGGCGCCTCCCGCCGTATACCTCTTCTGAAGAGTGTCTTCGAGGCCTTCCCAACAGTCCCCATCAATATTGACGTCAAAGTGGACAACGATGTCATGATTCACAAAGTAATTCCCTCTTTACTTCCCTCAAAAGTACCATCTGCCAACAACTTTCTCCAAAACCCGAAAATCGAGTTGTACTCATGAATTTTCGGGTTGGTGACACCAACCCGTCGTCCGACAAAATGAACAGGGAAGAAGGTGATATCGACAGACTAGACCGGTTGGCACGGCAGGACAGACGGTGACGGACAACCAACTGTAGTGGTGAAAATGCGATTCCCGGGAGGCATATCAAAAGAAGAGGAGGCGTTCTCCCGGTGAACGCCTCCTCTTCTTTTGACAACCAACTGTCTTTCCTGTCGCGCCAACACCATGTCAGTGTGGTGCCCCGGTGTCGTCGGAAGCCACATTGGCTTTCCGGCAGAAGTCCTTGTTTTAGGTGGCCGTTGAGGTGGTTGAGGAGGATTAGGGCGAAGATGTTCCCGATGATGTCGAGTAGCGAGATGTCTCTGTGCTTGTCACATATATATGTACAGGAAGGTGGGCATCCCAAGATATGTAATTCGGTGACAGGTAAGTTCTTTGAGATGGTAACAAAATTAATTTCGTAATTTTTTAATGTCGGTTCCACAGGCCGTAGTCGAATGTAGGATAGAATGTGCAAAACAGTTATCTTTTTCTGCACGCCTGAAGATCAACGCTTTTTTGTCGTTTCTGCCAATAAGCGGTTGCCGTATGCTGTCAATCCGTTTGGATTGGCTGCCGTCTCTTCCATGTCCCCTTGAGATTTTCGCACGCGACTTCCACCTCAGTATGTTGATTGATACATATCTCATCCTGCTGTATGGTTTTTAGGAGTTACTGGCCTTTCTTAGGTGGACGCCTATTAGTTTGGCATTTTTAGAAATGTCACGCACGGGACTATTTGAACTACTAGTTTCAAGTGCCTTAAAACTTTCAAGTGGCGGCCCATTTATTTCTATCGAATTTCTTGAATATACTCAATCAGGTTGAGTCAGACGTGGTGTGTTGTCTTTCTCCGTCAACACCAAGTCGCACATTACTGTATTCCGCGTCGGTCCCGATTGTTACTACCTTACGTAGCTGGTGTTTTGCCACACGGTCACTCTGTAGCCTTCCAGGCCACACCTTCTGGTCAGCAAGGTCGTTTTTCCGTCATCGGCATGCGGATTATGTACCGAACGGTGGGATCGTCCATCATTGTGTCCCTTCAGTTGCACCGCACGCGTGCTCTTTAACTTCTTTTCCCTTCATTTCCCACCCCCCCCCTTACTTTTTCC
>CACRXP010000230.1:701849-759452 GCA_902702965.1 Spirometra erinaceieuropaei
TTCTCAGTTCGTTTGTTCTTGCCATAACGGGAGGCCGATTGAAAGTCACAACTCCTTTACATTAAAAAAACAGACTCATTATTTTCTGGAGCCTGTCGCTCTCTGCCTCAACGTACTGTCAAATACACATCCCGACCACAAGGTTTCCTTCGAAGACAAATCTAGGCTAACCAGTCCCGCCAAGCCCACAGTCCAGCTAAACGTCTCCTACTTCCACTACAACCTTTCCCCACCCTAGCTGCTTCGCTGTGCCAGAAAAAAGTAGACGGAAAAATCTGCATTTCCATATAATACATCAGTGGGTGGAAGTTAATTAGGCCTGGCAGCTATAAAAGAACACAAAATCTCCACATATGCAAAAGATTGGGTCATTGGCCTAAGTAATGGGGGGGGGGGGGTATTCTGGAACTCAGCAGATCCACCGCGTCGTCTGCCGCATGTTCTAATGGTGCAGATCGGGGGGGGGTGTTGGCGGGCGTGGAGGTCTTGAGAGAGGCGAACAGACAAACTGCGTCTGACGCAGCGATTATGGGGGAGAAAGGTCGTACCAGCTGGTTAAAGGTACGCCCGGAGTTAGTTGGCTCAATGGAATTTTTGCTTGCCCGACAATGGCGTCACTTGAATGGTCTGGGTCGCAGCTGCAGACACGGACGTCGAGTTCACATGACGTGAGATCGGGTGAGCCGAGGAGAAAAGTGAACTGTTTAACGGAAAGGACAAAGGAAAAAGCATAAAAAACTCAACTATGAAAGCAGCTCAGACAAGGCACGCAGTTAGTGAGAAGTGAGCTAAAATTGATCTTAGCTGAGGCAGCAAGCGGCTCCCCGTTAGCTTTGCCATTTTCTCGGAAATAACTGGCGCAATCATTACCATTTGAGAATTTGACCCGGAAACTGCGCAGAATTTTATTCGTACACAGAATTCGGCAGACTATGAGAAAGTAAGTCATTCAGACGCCCATTAAGAGGGCCTAAGATCACGCCTCACTAAGCCGAGCCCCGCGCCGCATCCAGGCCCCCGCAGTTCCGCCAATCCACCATTCTCCCCCTTAACACAGGGAACCGTAACTGTTCTCTCCCCCCACCCGGCTCAGAACCCAGCTTGACTCCCGGTCCGCATCATTCCCCACACGTCAATGGTCCGCCCATCAACTAGTCTAGTGTGACTGTCTCCCTCTCTCTTTTATCTTCATTTCGTCTGACGACGGGTTGGTGTCATCAATTCGAAAATCCACGAGTAAAACTCGATTTTTTTCCGAAGAACCTCTTCTTTTTTCAAAATAAAGTGTTTGGGGAATATTTAGGTCGGCGAGGAGGCGCGGAAGTTGACGAAGGAGAGGGGTACAATTTGCCTGCCTCTGGCGCTGTTTCACATTAGGCCCCCTAGATGAAGGACTCCGTAAAATCTCACCGTTCGACCCACCGTAAATTAGCAGCCGCAGGTACAAAGTTCCACTGGTTGGCGGCGTAGTGTGTATAGATTTTCACCAAACTAGCCTAGAGTATATGACCTCTTGAGCAGTCAAGTGTCTGGTTCGTGCATCGAAAATGCCAATAATCATTTGAGTTGATGACTTGTACACAATCACAGAAGTCAGTTACTGCTGCCCGTTTTGCTCCACCAATGGGCTCGTGGTAGTGTTATGCCAACCTTCCGTGCTCTGAGTCTCCAAAAGAGTTGAAATTCATTGAATACTTTTTCACAGACACGGTTATGGGCGCAGCCCAATTAGGTGAGACGAACGGGACTAGGGAGTGTTTGCTACGGTAGCCAATGATTTCCAATGACGTGGCCGAAGAAACCGTTTTCCCTGATGGATGGGAAGCCAAGTTGACTAACCTTTTCGTTAAGGACGATATTTTCGTTGTTATTTTTAAACGTTTTCCTCTCTGAGACGAGCTCATGGTCGGCAGACGATAGGCGGAGCTTCAGGTACGCCGCTGAGGAAAATCTAGAATGTGCGATACTCTATAAACAGAAAGAAAATGGTTCACTGTGGTTGAATAACCTTGAAAATTTTGATTTACATGTTACTCAGGCATGATGAACAGTCGTTACACTTACCCAGTTACGTCCGTTTAGTGCACGGACCTCCAGTCGACTTCTGCCTTCGTCAACAAACAGAACCAACTGCAGGTAGGGATGCCAGTCGAGTAGGCGATTTTTCATAGTGTCCGCCAGTTTGCCGCACTCAGAGGATAATTCCACGCCGTTGCGGTCGTTGAATGGACCTGTCAGGTGCAGGTGCTGTACGAGGTGCACACTGTTTCCTGCAAAGGATCTTTAATACCCTAACAGAATCTTACTTGATGTCAGACTGTCGGGTGACAAGAGATAGTCTCCGGCTTTCTTGGGTTGCAGAAAACTGTGAAAGACCTCGCTCTATGCGACAGAAGAAACAAAAGCCCGTAAATCGTAATTGCTGCAAATAACGCCGGTTTACTACTAAGAAGGTCAAGGAAGACTAGATCCGTCATATCTGACCTTTTGGGACCACTATTCAGTTTTAAACGAGGCGTAGGCAGGTTGCTTTCACATTGCCTTTTCAATCAGCAAACAGTCGAGCCAAACGCCCAATTATTTCGACCAGGGACGCACGCCCCGCGGACACGACAAGGAATATTCAAGGGCGGAAGTGACGTTTCAACTATCCGATCGTGGGTTGGGACATGATTGTTCGATTTACTACAGAGCTTCAGTTTAGAGCCTGCGTGAGCAGCTGTGTCTCGACAAACAATCACTACCGCGGAATGAATATCTGACAGTCTTCTTAGAGGCTAAAAGACCGCAATGGCCGTTTCGTTTCTTATTTTTTTCATTAACAAGTCGGCCACATATCAGCTGCAGGCTGTGCAGGCCTAAGATTGTGGCTGCAAATTAGAGCAGGACGAGTATATTCATTCCTGAAGCTGATCAATGAAGCCCCACTTGTGGACGGTTTTCGGCTTATGATTTATAATGTTGTGTGCACAAAGACGCTTACTGCAATAATGTCTGGGACCAGAAGCCATCCAAGCCACTCCTCCAGTTGTGTTTTCGCACTGCCCAAGTCTTTATTCGATTCCTGCACCTTTTCCAGGAAAGCCTCACCGTACGTGGACTGGGAGTGGAAAGGAAAACTCGACTTCAGTTGTGCAGACAGCGCCTCCAGCTCCTCCAGTGTCCGTTCAATTCGGTATACCTGCGGTGGGGATTCCAGATGTGCGACGATTGTAAAGCATACCTGAAGAAGATGGGCGAACAGAGGAAAACAGATGATCGTATAATGTCTCCACTCTCAAAGTGAACAAACTGCCCCTCAAATGGGCGCGATTGCCACGTAAAGGGGCAATGCAGCCACTGCTTAGGTAGGGAAGTCCGACGGGTACCAATAACTTCTGCTGTATATACTTGCTTCAAATTCATCCCGGGAAATATTGCCTCTAACTTTAGGCAATTTAACACTACTACTAACAGCTCCTTACTGCTTCTTTACACTTAAGTTCGTTCGGTCGATGTATTTCAGTGAGTTTTTTTCATCGTAAAGGATGCTGGATGAATTTCCGTATGGTTCATTAGTTTCGTTGCCTATATGTTTTCGGGTTCATTCTGTTATTAGTTCGTTGGATGTCCAGTGCCTTACTATTCAGAAAGTTCCGTGAGATTCTAGCATGGCTGATAACCTGACAAGACCAAAAGTATAAAAAAGTGTACGAAGACTCTTCGCTCGCCAATGCCCATAAGTATTTCCTGGAATGGTCTCAGCTAAACGTTCATTGCCGCGCTGAGATGGAAAAAGTGCTGCAGTAAGTGACTCAACACATGAAATGTTGCGGCCGACGATGGCATGATTATTGGGGAGTAAATGGTTCTTAGTAGATCTTGGTTAGTAGATACATTTGGAACATAATATGCCCTTATTCTGTGGAAGCCGCCGTCTTATAGCCATTATATTTGAGAAAAACAGAACATTTCGATTAAAACCCGACTTGTCATGAGCTACGAGACATCGCAGACCAAGACCTCGCCTTTGTTTGTGGTTTTCTATAAAGTAACATTGACGCAAGTGAGAAAAGCGACTTCTGGAACTGGAAATTAAGATGTTGTGTCGTCGACAAGGTATAAAAAACAGCATTATATATAGAAAAAATTAGGTGCCGAATTAGCATTTTAAAAATTATGGTCTGAAATGTAGGGTATTTTGTGTCACAAAACGCAGTAGTAAGGTTAGTTGGTAGTAGATTGATTACCGCAGAGCGAATTACCAAGTGTGCACAAATGTTCTAGGAGAACCTACGGCGTGCTGCCACTTGTCTCTGCCACGTCGTGCGGTAAATGTGTCAATCAGTTTTTATCTGCCGTCGACCTTGGACGGGCATGCACATTAGCCACAGAATGGCTGTCACGTGAGCATTTTCAATAATGCTCAGGTGGCACTATTGGTTCATATAATCGCATTTAAGGAAAGGACGAAGGGGTTTGAACTTCAGTTGCGAAAGATCACTATTACGCCACTTTAATGCAGGACATTGAACGGTGAACGTTTTTATTTGCTAAGGCGTATGCCGAACATAAGCTCTCATTCTGGAAGAACAGCTACTTATGAAACGAGGTATAATTTTTAGACAAGGTCATGAAGGTGACGCAGGTGGTCACGCATGGTAAGAGCTTCCTGAGAACTGTCGCCGACAATGGCCCTGTTTACCGTTCCGAGGGGTATGAATCTAGCTACGCTTATGACTAAAATTTAAATGTTAGTTAGGGGCCAACCGCTTTACTTGCGATGTCCAAACTTTTTTTATTTCCCCCAGCAGTTCCGATCTTAACCCTACCGAAACTATTTCAAGCTGATGAAAATAAAAAATCCTCAAAAGCGAGGAAATTTCGATTTTGTCCTCAATAATTGTGCATACCCAAGGATTATAGACAATTTGGCCGTTTTTACGCCTGACAGACTTACTGGCCTATATATGCAAAAAATGCGAGCTCGGGGGGGGGACAGATGAGAAGAGGATGCGATCGTTTGAACAAGACTTTTATTAGTTTGATGTTCCGAATTTGCTCAGATGACAAATTTGCGGATCATTCGAAATGTCAGCCAAATAAAATTAATGTTCCAGCAGGCGTATCTTCTGCTCGACAAAAAGTATATTCAAACATAAGCACGAATTCATATTGCCGAGCAGACTCAGGGGAAAATTATTTCGTATCCCTCTATTAACAGTAAATTCCAAACTGCCGTGTCTACTGGTAGTGAAAATTTCATTGTATAAAACAAAAATTATGTCATGCAGAATTTTCAGAAACCTACAGAAGAATGATCCTTCTCCACGCAACGAAGAACGTTCTCAACAACAAATCGATTTATTTTCCAGGATCTCGTGTCCAATTCAGAAACATAACCAAGACCAGCGTCGCCAGTCCTAGAAAAAAGTATACGGACCCCGCATTGAGAGTGTATATGAAGGCAATTTGACAAACTACTAGCGAGTCGTTTCAACTGGCATAAAACGGGTAAAGTAGACCGAGTGACCAAATGCCTACATCAGTCTATCTAAGGAACGTCTTTTAAAAAATTCTCGGCAATCAAAATGTAGTGCAAAACGAATCCCCGCTGGTACCCAAAACAGCGGTTCAAGAGTCCTGTTGATTTCCGATTAAATAAGGCGACACCTGAGGACTTTTAGTGGAGAGAGGATTTTTGGGCAAGTAGCGCGGCCTTCGAGCAAAATGCAACCATCGAGAGCACCTTCGGAGTGAAAAAACATGCATCAGAGTCGTCTGGCTTGAGCAAGAATATACCAAAACAGGGTTTCTGTCAGTTTTATTGAATTGGTAGTAAGTAACTCCGTATACACAATAACTGTGTGAAGTTGGAGATAATTACCCCAATGTGCGTCGGTTCCCATCATTGTCATTACAGACATGGCGGCAGTGGATTTTCTAATGGATACAGTGAAGCAAGCATAGGATGACGATAATGAAATAAAAAGCGTATGAGACGTGTTGGGACACATTACACGAGACAAATGCCTCCAATAAAGGCCCGGAAGATCCGCATGGTCATTTCTGCCTTAAATGTCGTCATCCATAGGAAAATTTCCTCTCCAAGATATGGCATCCGGGATCAACAACTAAGTGCTGCGTCAAACAAATTGACAGGGAGAAATGAATTTGAGTTCTGTTGTCTCAGGCGAGACTACTCAAAGACACATAGGAGTTGCAGTGCGTGACCGACATGATGAAATTGTGGCCGAAATTCTGAAATGCGTTTTCGATTAGGAAGGATTACTTAGGTGGGGTTGTAATGTTGCTTATCAAGCAACATACTTCTATAGTATTTCGGACTTGCTAGGATGTCGGCTTTAGAATGCACTACAGTTCGACCTCCTATGGAAGCCACACTTGGTAAGAAGACTACTTAAGTAGAATGTATTTTTCACATTGATTTTTGATGGTCTTATAAATTCAAATATTTTTATGGAAAACACGCATATAAATATGCTTTCTTTTACTTGTTTGGTAGAAAATAACATTTTATTCACATTTTATCCCCAAAGAAAGCGTATATTTAGGTTCTGGAAAAGTCTCCCATTCCCCCAATAATTTTGGGCTAGATCGGTTGCTATATTACCATTTAGCGATTTAATTATACAAGGTGCATGATTTCCGCACAAGAAAAACCATACATTCCTCTAGGCCTTTAAGAAGAAACCGTGTTGAGTTCCAAAAATTTAGCAACGAACGTGAATTATGTTGTACATTTCACGAGGAACATTGGTAAACGTAGATGTGCGACACTGTATGGACATCGCACGGTCTTAAAAATCCCCTAATTAGAAACCATGTTAAAACCTCAGTACACGTTTTCTTTGGGTATAAAATGTGATGTTGATGTTGAAACTGACAAACAAAACGGAGATTTTCCGAGTTTTTGCTGTTGCAGCCAAACGAACCTTTTTGTTGGAAAGACATTCGCCAGAGGTTTCGCGCTAACGACTCGTATTTTAAAATGGGGACACACTTCAAGGCATCAGCATGAAGAATCAACAGAGATGAGGAAATCAATGCCTGAAACAAAACAGGGACAACAGGATAGCAAATGACGCACAGCAAACCTCGATACTTTCCTCTCCTACCTCATCACAAACGATTGCCGCGTAAGCTCATATTTGCAGGCCCCAACCTACGCTATTATTATAAACGGCTTGGGTTATCGGTAAATATTCCATTCTGGATTTAAAGCAGCAGAGACCTGTGCTCTTTGGATGCGGTGCTCCTCTTCCTCTTACGTTCAGCACAGCTTCTTAGAAGATGCGATCGCTGGAACAGGAAATTTACTGGCCTGACGTTCCGGATTCTCACAAGAACGTATTATCAGAGGCAGTCGCAGACAAAGGTAGTTTGGGCACAAAAACTGCAGTATTTATAGTATGTAGCTGCCGCGGGACCACATGCGTACAATAAATAACAGATCTGGGGGTCATAATTGATGCGATGGTGGCTCGTCAGTCCGCGTCCGAGTCGTAAATAGCAGCAATTTCGTCGTCTGTGTTGGATATGTCGGCGTGATAATGAATCGGCCGTTTGGCTAGCCGTCAGTGAGATTGTTGCTCCTCGTGACTGCCTAGGGAATGTCTCAGCTCCGGATATGGTAACGGAAGGTCAATAAGCTTTTTGATGGATTGCTAGCCTAAGAACCATGATTAGAGCGGCCCACGGCTCATGCGGTTGTCACCTCTTGCGAGGATTTTGGCCTCTTGAAACCTCGAAATATGGCCGATCCCGTGGAACTAGCCGAAGTTAGACTGAATGTTATTGGACGTAGCTGAGGTGGGGACACATGCGTACTATAATCAACAGCCCTCAGGATCACCGTGGGGGGTCATAATTGTGGCCATGTTGTCTCGTCAGTCCGCATCCGAGTCGTTAATTGCCGCACTTTCATCATGCGTATTGGATGTTGGCGTAATGATTACTCGGCAATTTGGCCCACTGTCACCGGGATTGTCGCGAGCCTGAAAACCATGATTTGAGCAGAACGCGGCTCACGCTGTTGTCACCTCTTGCGAAGATTTTGGTCACTTGAAACTTGAAACAATGACCGGGTTCCGTGGAATGAACCTCCTCACCGCTGCTGCGTGCCCAGCGTCCGTGTAAAAGAAAGACATCAGCTCTCAGGTGGCGGTTCTTTCCCGGAACCCGGCCATATCTTCAAGTTTCAAGAGACCAAAATCTTCGCAAGGGCTGACAGCCGCGTGATCCGCGCGCTGTTTGAATCATGGTTTTCAGGCCCGCAATTCACCAGCAAGCGCAATGACCTCCCACCACCATATTCGGTGCTGAAACACTCCCTGAGCAGGGGAATTAGTCGCATGGGGAGGGTGCGGGCGAGCAACAATCCCGGTGACAGCGGGCCAAATAGCCGGGTAGTCACACGCCAACGTCCAGCACGGATAATGAAATTGCGGCAGTTAACGACTCGGACGCGGACTGACGAGGCATCATCACCTCAAATATGACCCCCAGCGAGGATCGTAAGAGCTGTTAATTATAGTACGCATGTGGCTTCGCGGCAGCTACGTACTATCAATACTGCAGTCTTTGTGCCTCCACTACCCTTATCTGCGATCGTCTCTAATGATGGGTTCGAGTGGGAATCTGAAACGTCAGGCCAATAAACCTCTTGTTCCCGTGATCGCGTCTTCTTCTTCCTAACTGCATTCTGGAACTTATCTATTCGCTTCTATCAGCGTGTTGCTCCAGACGGAATTAAAAACCTTTGAGTAACTGAGAGGGATTAGGTGTTTACCATTCAATTCTGTGTTTGCAGATCCGCAAATGTTCTAACATGATTAATTTTCCAAGTTATCAACAAATTTCAGACGTTAAACGAATTTCCCGATCAGTGGAGACTATATTTTAAAAAACCACTTGGAGGATTCGAAGCAGTATATGCTAAGCACTGATAAAACTAGTGGAAGTTAACCCTTACTTCATGTATGTTGAATCGGCATCGGAGGGCTCGAGGAAAGGCTCTGCTTGTGGTCCAAAATTCTCGGCCCTCGTCCTCATGTACACACGTCCGAGGCCGGCATTCGCGGGCGACCCTTCATCGATGCGACCCGGCGAAAGCCTTCGCTGAGCCCAACTGTGCATGAAGAAGTTTATCTGTGTGGTCATCGTTTTCTTGCTTTCACGAATCAAACTGCAAAGTAGAGAGCGAAAGAGGACATTAGTGATAGTCGTGCCAGTGTGAGCGCTCTCCTTCATAAAAACAACTCCTTGCTCCCCTTGAAGTTTTCAGTCTTTCAAAATAATTCACTATAAGTGCCAAACTCCAGAACAAATCGACACGAACCTTTTAAGTTATTTTTAGTTATGGGGTATTACTAAGGTGTGGTTACAGTAGTGCTTGACAAAAAGTAAAATCCCGGATTAATCCATGCACATTGGTATAATGGTTTTTTGATTGAGGTTTCCTTCTGTAAACCGCGTTAAACACAGTGGAAATTGTTTGCTGCGGAAATGTGAACATGTCTAGTTAACCTGCAGCGCTTGCAAAATGTCCCCCTTAACTGTGTAAATGTTCATTTTTTTAAAAACACCTCGCAAAAAGCACACTTTTGAAATGCAACTCGTCGGAGTGCAGAACATGTCGGCTTTAAATAACAGAATGGCTGCAGTACGTGTCAAAACTCATGAACTATGAAGTAAAGGTTTTTGACAAGCCTTCAAATGGGAAACAGTACTCGAGTGAGGTTGCGATACCAAACTACCGCGAGAAGGCGCTTCAGGTTCTCATATATACGAAAGCATGCGAGCCGTTGGTTAATTATTTTCCTGGCCATCAGTGAGAAGTACAACCGAACATATATCTTCATCCCAGGGATCTTAAAGACTCGCGTAAATGTGGTCTCCTATGCGTAGTGAACCGGCCGCGTATCGATCTGATTGGCTTCTCAGAGAAAATGAGCTGTGTCCTCTGGTGTCAGGACTCGTCAACTAGCCGCCTGCAGGTCGCAAAGGCTGATTGAACGCAAGTCGGTCCCGAAACAGCTGCTTTCTTGGTATTCACTATATTTATTAGTCACATTTTAAACTCCTTTTGTATGAAGTTACACCTTTTATAAATTTGCTAGTTGAGGGAAGAAGGGTATAGGTTGGTTTCCGTAAACGTTGTAGAGTTCCAAAATATTCTGGAACGAAACCTTTGTTTTCTTCCGTTCGTTCAATTCTCTGTCTAAACACTGTGTTTCTCCAATAAAATTTACTTGACTTTTCATGTCGCTCTGAAAAGGTTTTCAGATATTCTTAAAATACCGCCATGCCAACGGGTTACTTCGTAAACTCTGAGAAGTATTAGAAAATCAGAGGACATAAAAGTCCATCAATATGTATATAAACACAGTACAAAATTCCGTCATTTAAAAAATTATAGAAGTGATATGCCCAATTAAATTAAGTAACAAATGCGCAATACTTGTAAGGACGGATCCTTACGAACACCAGGGAAAGCATCCGACACAGAATCCTGCTCCCCGAGGATATGAGCCAACACGTACTGGTAGTGGGACGGAATGGGGTCAGTTCTCTCCCCTTTGGTTCGCTCACCAAACCGAGCCACGCCTTCAGCTCTGATCGCACCGAAATCCTAAGTACTTGTGTCCATCTCTTTCAAAAACTTATAGAGTCGCAACTGTAAAATATCTACGGCACCAAAAATAAGCTTTTTAAGGGGGGGAGGGGGTGGATAAGCGTTTGGAGCTCTACCACAATGTTCTCTGCCTTCTTTTGTCACTGATGGCAGAGTTGGTTGCCGCCTCAAACCGACGACTGGCTCGCTCTAGGTAATTCAAAGTCGTTGTTAGTTTGTTTACACGTGGGTGTTATACATTTGAGTCCAAACTCATGCACCCCGTTCCGCAGTGAGGCCAACTTCCCAGCGGCAAAAGAGGGCAGAATAGTTCATTTTTCAGATTCACCATGACTTCTTAATTCAACTTACACAGGACCTGTCTGCACGAGGTCAATCATATCAACATGTTAACCTCACCTGAAGCAGCTCGCTGAACTACTGAAAAAATAATTTGAAAGGGAAGTAATAGTTAGGGATCGCTAACAAGTTCGAGTGAAAATAAGATCTAACAGCAAAAGAAGGATCTTCTAAATGTAAATACTGTCAACTCATCACCCTGTGGCGACTAAAGTTCAGAAACGCCTACATGCGCCGTAAGGTCGTCGGTCGAAGTCTTTGGAAGACCAAGGCGCCCGTTTCCCTCATGATGACTCCCCTTCCGGCTTTGCTAATTCAGAAGTTTGCTGGATAATACTGACAGGTCTCTAGGACAGACGAAAGCCTCCAAATTACCATTATAGAGAATAAGATGTTTTTTGCTTTTGGCCTAGTATTAACACGTTTTAAGTGAGATCAAAATAACCCTAAGTGGGAAGAGTCTTCTTAAAAGACCCTAGAATAAGCAAAACCGACTAACCTTGTGAAATGCAGTCGTGCCTCGTCATCAGAATCCTCCAGTCGCAGGGCGTCAACAACGTATTTAACGTTTTCGCTGGTCAGACCCGGCATCCCGCTGTAGCGTGCCTTAAGAAATAAGGTAAAAACAAGCAGGTTCTCTAAATGAGGGGGAATGAGAAAGACAACTGCAACGGAGGTGATCGTGGAATAAAAGTAGGCTTAATGAACCACATTCAAGATATATGAAATTGGCCCGCGTCCGAAGAAGAGTGCTCTTCGAGGCTGTTTCCGGTTAGATACAGGGATAAGAACTCCTCCTCTATACTACAGGTAAACTTGCGCTTGATGGCGTTACCTATTTCTGTGGAGGGTGCCAATTCCCGTGCCCCAACTTTAGCCCTCACCCCAATCCTTCTTGCCCTAACAATAAGCCTACTTCTAACTCCTCCCAGAATTAAGCACGAGATTCATATTTCCATTCCTTACCATATTTCCTATCGTACAGTACGTCTTCTAAGTCGTTTTTGCCAAAAGTAACTCCGAAAAAATCAAGAGCACAATCAAGATTCTAGAACTTGAGGTGAACGCGCGTATAACTAACACCACCTTAACACTAGCGCTGAGACGCGTCTTACTTTTTGCCTCTGGGCGGGGCATTAAAACGAGTACCACTAAACAATAAGCTTAACATGCAGCTTTTAAATAAGGCTTTTCTAGTCTGAACCATAGCAATGAATTTCTTACGGGTCTTTCTGCCAGTCATCCGGTACAATTGCTGAGGTACAAGAACTGTCCTTTTTACAGGTATCAGACTGGTCCCCTACTTCCTCGTTCAGATCCCCCTTCTCTTTCTTACCACCACCAACACCGCCACCGCCGCCGCAGCCGCAGCCACCGTCATCGTTATCATCCTCATCTTGCCAAAAGCCTATGAACTAAACAAGCGTAATTATTGGCCGATGGACACGAAACAGCTTCTCGCTTTTAGCTGGGTTACTGATGTAGGGATGTGGGCGGTGCGGCAGACGTGTGATATCAGAGACATCCGTACGCAATAGTAATTTCTGCAGGCTTCTTCTGAGAGAGAGAGAGGTGTCCGCTTTATTTTGAAATTATAAATTGAAAATTTTCAGCACAAATGGGCTCCACTCTGGTTGCCTGTTGCCCAGAGGTGTGGAGTTTTGTCTCGATTAACTAAATCTTTGCTCGAAATCGCACGCCCAAGACGGTGCTTTAAGATCAGATGACATTGGTAAGAATAGAACCACGTGGCTAACATATCTTGGTAGCCGCGCCTGCTCAATGTTCCTCTCGTTCTCTGATACGAGGGATTACGCACACAATTGCATTCTTTCGTTTTCCAATTTACTTATCCTCGATGTCAGGTAGCCCTCAGCACACTAATCGAAAGACAGTTATATACCTTGACGTTCAACTTTTTTCGTAGGTTCTCGAACTTTATTCTTCCCATAATCTATCTCTAGACGTTGGCCTGTCCTATGATCTTCCTTTTTCGACGCACTGGTTGGCATATTAATACCGATGACCCTTGGTATAAGACTCTTTTTCCATCGCTGTTCTCACCCTTTTCTTCATTTGTCAGTTTTAACTAAAGGTGTGCTTCTAACTATCAAAATCCAGTCATTTCCGAACGGTTCTTCACAGTACTTAGTTCCATTCGTTTAACGTGACTGGATGATCAAATAACCTGCATTTCATAGTGACAGTTTTAATCAATACAGCCTTTTGGCATCAAGTCACATAGAAATCGCCCTAAAAGCCACAAAAGTAGCCCGTAAAACTCCTGTGGCTTTTGAACTGACCCCGTTACCTTTTATAAATGTGCATGTTCATACTGAACCAAAAAGCAGAAGCACACAGTGTATAGAGTCGGGTGAACTTTGCTAGTTAATAACTAATGGCGCACTGATGTGGATCTGAAAAACAGCCAATGTAAGTGCGGTAAGGGACTGTCGGACGCAAAACGCGCGCAAAGCTCAGATATTACGGAGCATGCTTTCGTATGTTAAATTGCTAACGCCAAATAAACCATGCCAACAATACTGTTCAAAGGAACGTCATTATCAGATAGGAGGCGTGAATACCATTTCGAGGATGTTCAACAACGCGTGAGCGTTCTTGCGTAGGAGATTATAAGCCTCACGACAAAGGCCTACGAACTGCTGGAGGTCGTCGAGACCCTTGTCCTTTTTCTGCTTGGAAGGTGCCGGCCAGGTGGAGAGTGCGTCCTTCACCACTCGCAGCATATCCGGTGTCAGAACAAACGGAGCGCGATCTCTGAGTTCATGAGTGGAAAAACGCATTTCGGTTATTTAATCACTTAATCATTTCAAAGGACTTATCAGAACTGAAGGGGGTCGGCCTTCTTAAATCCAACTAAGGTGTCAAATATTGATTAGACAGATGGCAGACCATAACGGCCAGTCGTAAACACCAGCAAGTTCAGGTTGGGAGAATCAGCATTATGGCAAAATGACTCCGGTTTTCAAATGCCTTTGCAAATTCGCCAGTGTCCTTACAAGCGCTTTAAGGCGACTGCGCTTTTATGTTCCCTTTTTCACTAATAAAACAATACTAATCGCCTCAGCTGACCTCCTTTCCGGAGGTGAATTTAGCAGAGGTGGAGTCCGGAAATCTTATGCTAACATAAAGCCATAAAGCCATAAACTGAAAAATATTTTTTGAAGGTCCACTGATGATACCCACGTAAACAGTTAAGAAGTCAAGTTCCGCAAACTTACGCTTTCGATTATTCATCATACTGATCGAATTATTAGGCGCTTATCCAAGGGGATGCGAGAGCAGCCTCCTACCTGATTAGATCAAGGTATGGAAAAGACCATCTCTAGCGCAATTGCGGCTCACTTAGTTGACAGCAGCCACGGGGTAGACATCAACCAAACACCCCGAGTCATCTATAAAGCGCCAGTAAGACACTCCAAGTTCCTGCGTCAGCGGACACTTGCGACGGCGGAGGCAGCGGCCATACGGTTGGCCAGCTTAAACTTGTGCTCTCATAGAACGTCTATACAGACCCTGGGGTTCCATGGCCAAAGATGAGCTCGGCATGTGTGTTAACACCTCCTATCACATCGCGTTACAGCGACGAAACGGTGACATAGCCAACTTCCAGACAGCCTCTTCCTCTCCTTAAGCCGCTGATGTAACTAGATGATAACCCCTGGTCTCTGAACACCACCAATCTTCTCCCCCATAATTACTGTCTATTGGCTGTTTGAACTTTTTCTACTGTACCCTCCCTCGCGTTATTATACGGATCTGGTGATGAATAATCGAGGCGTACGTTTGCTGCAATTGACCTCCTAAAAATATCTTATAAATAAGAGCCTCGCTCCAGCATTTGCCACGTATTCTGGTCATGCAGCCTAAGTGCATATGACAAGAACTTGAAGTATGGTTCCCGGTGAAAGCTCACGCAGGTCCCCTCTGGTCTCTGGGGGTTTGGAAAACTGAAACGTTAATTTCTTTTGACGATAACAGCGGTGTGCACAAAATGTCACAGTAAAATGTGGGGCAGGTGTATTTTGTAATGCGTGGGGTTTAAAACTATAACTGTTACTGTCTTGTTTGCTGAAAATATCTCTGAATAATTGATGCCAGCACACAAAGTAGCCGGTTTCAGAGACCACTATGCTTTTAGGGAATGTTGGAAGGCTAGGATAGAAGATTGTAAATTAACCTTTGTTGGCAATATGGAACAGGCTACCCTAAAGTGTGAAACAGTGGGTGGAGTAAAAGTTTCTCAGAAAATCAAGTGTCCTTTCAAAAATATGAGAGAAAAACTCGCAAGTACTCTGACAATGTAGGGGCCACGCCAAAGCGTGTTTGCAAAAGAACATTCAGATTAACCTGAAAATAATAAGTAGACATGTCAAGAAGTATTACAGAAATACCCGTTAAATTTGGGAAGATATATTCATATTCATATTCGATGAATTATTCAAAAGCTGCCAAAATATCAATGAAGATATATTCGACGGGAGACGGTTTTCTTCGAAAAATAAGACATACCTGTTAATTCCGATGATCGTCTGGAAATTTCCGAAGATTTTGGCGAAGTCGATGTTGAACAGTTGGCCAGACTTGCAAACCATAATATTATCGTTGTGCCGATCCCCAATACCGAGAACGTAGGTGAGTACGGAACTCGCAACAAGAGTGAGGACAAAGGTCTCTTTCTTTAGGAAAAGGGCATAAAAAGAAGAGGGAATGAAGAATAAACAAAGCGAAGACGACTCCGGTCGGTAAATTACTTAGACTCGAAAAAGAAGCAACAGAAAATCAAAGCGATTAGTTCATTCCTCTGGAAGAAGGAAATCAGAGGCGTTCAAAGCAAAAGTACATTGACTTTCGACTGGGCATCTCCAAGATTTAGGTTCTTTCAGTAGGCACACACAAAACAGTACTTGAGAAAGCCCTCTTAATGGCATGTTTTGCTAATGATCATAGTATTTGTGAAATAAACCTCCTACTTTGCTCAAAAGTTACCTACATATACAAGCATACTACGTTCTGGCAATATTAAAGGTAGACCTGACTAAAATGGAGTCGATGTCATTTCTTCAAACCGACGAAAGGGCAAGTTTGAGTTGAATTTGAACCCCGTCTTAAAAACGACCGATGGAGAGTGCAGTCGTTGTAGATAATCCACCAGACTGTCTACAACGAACGCTTCTCAATTCTCTGAGCTGAGCTCATTGTAGATGATGCACCAGACCGTCTAAAGTAGACGACCGAACCTTTTACGAGGAAACATCAAACCGAAATAATCGTGTCGGACTTAAACCCACTTAGATAAGTATAGTAGGTATTCTTTGTATACCGCAGATGTTTGGGGGCCTTCACCCGATCCTTACCAATTTTAATGCCTAAAAATCCAAATAACCTTACATTAATGTTTCAGTTGCTAAGGCAACTTGATTTGGATGAGGACCGGGTAAATCTTTTCGGAACGGTGGCGAAGGCGAATGACAGACGACACTTTTTTCTCACAACGTCATCTGTCGGTGGAATTCTTTACCGACGTGCGTCGTGTAGTCTGCCATTATCAGTGTGCTCAAAAACCGTATGGATGCTCACCTCTTAAAATTCGGCAAGAACTCCTCGAACTCTGTTTGGTGAGATACTATAGCTACAAGCATGTTACTAACTTGATTTCAGTAACTTATCTGGTTTATATTTACTTTGGCACTGCCTAACAAGCTGCGAAAGAATGCAGTGAATACATTGTTCGCTGCTATTTTTCTCCAGCGTTTTAACACTCCTATTTCACTATCTGTCTTGTGCATTGAGCCTACTAAAATATATCTGGAAAATATTTGCAACTTAACTGCTTTTCATGCAGATCCGTATAGTTTAAATGGAGTTTTCATGGGCTTCTTTTATTTACTGCAAAACACCGATTGCCTGTTTGATTGAGAAACATACGAAATCGATCCACTTTTAGCTTTATTTCAGCAGATAAACCTAAGCGCATCTACGCTTCCAAGGCAGTCATCTTCATCTACATAGAATCCTCAGTTACAAAGAACAAAACGACATCTTGTCCTCTGACGGTACCTGTTGATTAGGTGGGTAGTCATTGGCGAAGCTCTCCAGCCAATTTAGTATTCCTTTCTCATTGAAGGCTCCTCTTCGTCCACCGACAATGTCCTGAATCTTTCGCAGTGAAAGGCAATCGGGCACCTTTTAGGAGGAAGTAGAAAAAAATGACAGAATGTGAAATAAATTGGTAATCTTACATAGGGGAATTCGCGTTTATCATTTTGACAGGAAGCACTTTTTGAAACCTAACGCATGCCAAAAGTCAGAAAAGATTTAGAGAACGTGCATTGATTTCCAGCATCGAAATGTACTCGAAACAAAACGCTGGACGCGGGTGATGTTGGTTTCGCTGACATACACGGCGGATGGATTCGCAAATGCGCAAGGCGCGCGAACGGGGTTACGTACTAGGAAGTTAGTATTGGTAGTGAACAGCAAGTTGTCATATTTACCACCGGAATCAGCGATCACCAAACGCGAAAAAGTGCTACCGAACAGTAGAAAACAATATTGCGAAGCTGGCAGCTCTGCAAGGTTTATAAGCCTCATTTGCACTAAAAACATCAGGCAAATTTTTATGAAAGAAGGTCAGTTCCCAAAAGTGCTAGGTCAGAAAAGTAGTCTTAGATGTCAGCTAGCCAGATCTTCGCAATTTTATCCTGACTGGCAGACCTGCTGTTCTGCCGCCTAGACGGGTTTCCAAAGAATGAAAACACCACTCTTCTGAAAGTAAAATCACTCTTTTGACGGGTAGGTCGCATGGTAAATTAAAAGCCTTCCAACAAGAGCAGCGACGTTCGAAGTGATCGGGAGAAATGAATACGTCAATCAATCAGGGGCATCCTTACTTTGCAGAAGACTGGACGCAGATTTGTCTCAGTTCCCCTGTCCGAAGTTCGACTAAATATCTCCCGCCCGGTGTGACAGACACACACTTCGGGCCGTGTTAGCATGCGGTAGAGTGGAGTGGATGGCCGACGAACTGTCTAGTTGTCACATGTCGGTCTTTTAAATTCAGGCAGGAGCACTTCTGAACCAAAAGACGACAGTGCTTGCTATTGGTTCACAATGCCTCAGACTAGTCGACTTTGCCTGATCATCTGTCTAATAAACCTTCGTGCAGAAATGGTTGGAGTATGCAATCCCAAAGATAGCTTACAAAGGACAGTGATACCAAGAACGACTGACAGCCAAAAAATGAGACAACCCTCAATCCAGCCATGTAGTCAACATCATGATGTCTTACTCGGCACACGGTATGCATGAGAAACCAGAGTATTTAACGATTTTGTCCACTCTCACGGTCAACTGGTCACATGAGTCTTTACCTATCGACAGCCGTCTCTGGGACTGTGCTGGGCCATTGCTTAGTCCTTATTCCTGTAGTTAAGAGACGGCCATAATTTTGTTGAAACGTGAATGGGTCACCACAAAAGTGCCATGCAAATTAAGTCTAAATTGGAGCTTTATGCTACCCAAATAGAAAATGTCCGTTAAATGAGATGGTAATACTGAAAAGCATACGACACGACTAAATACAAATTCGAAAAAACTGATCCCAACGATCAACTCAGTCATGTTGCCAGAACCGCGCCTGTTGAGGCCGGGGATATTGGCCGCTCGAAAAGAGCATTGAAACGAGAGAGATTGTGCCAAAAAATTATTGACGTGCCAGCGGAAAAAGTGTATAAGGGAATATTACACACTTGTCCAGTGCTTAAGCAGTTATGGGGTCTCCGTAACCTTTTATTAAGTGCGCTTTTGGATTAATTCGCACAGCTGAATCTGAAAAATACTCCAGACTCCTGCGTTTCTTAATTGTTTTGTTTGTCGAAAGTAAAAAAGGCGCATTAGAGTTCAGTATGTACTAAAAACTGCCGAAAATCAGGCAATATATGTTGTTATCAAGGAAAAACGACAAAGTGTTCCACGCTTCTTCAGGAGAAATGCATATTTTTCCCCAATGTCAGGGACTTTCCGGAAGAAAGCCTTAGCATGCAAACTCCGTACGCCTTGCGAAAACGCAGTCTACAAACCAATTATTTCCACCTATGTGTACTGCGTTCGAGTCGGTATTTGGAAAACGATACCTGTAAAATGCAAGGCATTTGTCTTAATTGACGCTCGAGAGTACTGTAAAGTTCGCAGCCAAGAATGAGGTAGCCGCTTGTGTTTTAGTATCAAGTACTTAAGGAAGCGAAAGTGGGGAACATTTTAACTGCAAGTTTTCTTTAAAAAAACAGCCCAAAACAAATCTACTCCACATGCGTGCATCGTGAATTCACTTCCAGAGTCATTAGTTCAGACTTTTAATGAGGATGTGGGAACGGTGGCCTGCTAGAGAAAAACTGAGGAAGAAAAATAAACCCACTTTTTGCAATCAGACCGTTCTTGGGTTTCTTGTTCCCTGTGCTAAACAACGCCCTTACCAACCCTAGCGTAAAGTCACTTTTTCACCAGTTTTGACTCATCCTACAATGAGTGTATTTTTACCAAACTTTGAGCGAGTCACTAGTTCATTAGCCAATATTATCTCAAACCTCTCTTACAGCATTAGCATTTTTAAAAATTGCGCACACTGGGCTTCTGTAATTGACTACTGTAACGTTGAGCTAGGCCGCCCAGGCATACTGACGTGCCATTTTAGGAAATGTTGGTCTGAGTTCTAAAACGTGCTTTTGAGTGGAAATTATTTGATAAGTGTGGTTGTAACATTAAGTATCATGCTTCCTAATCCGAAGGTATATCGACCAAGGCAGGATATTGGTTTTTTAACGAGCTTCACCCGGTCGCCTGCAAAAACTATACTGCAGAAATGACTGCATAGGCAGTATGAATTTTTCCCACTGAGTCCCGACGCCCTTACAAATTCAAACATATTAAAGAAAGCACCCACAAAATATTCTTTTTGGTGCTTATCTGGTAGCAAATTACATCTTCATAAAGAAACAGTATTTGTGGGCTTCAAAAATCTCCAATAATGCTGTTCTTAAGATGGTGAAATATCCATTCATAAGACATCGTGTCTGTGCATGCTTGTAAATTATACAACATGGTGCTCATTCACTGGAAAATTTTATGAGACCTAGATCCTTCTTGTTAACAGCATATGGAAGGGTGTGACTTTCATTACAGGCAAAATATATAAATGATAGACTGGAAACCCTTGAACGAAACTGCTACAACAAGTAGGACTCCAAGTTATTTTTAAATTGAAAAGGGTTTTAAAACCGAGAGATGTTCTTTTTTCATGCACAAAACTTGAAGAGGTAATTTGCTGGTAAATAAGTACAAGGCCGAGTACTTTTGCTCGTGGCTTAAATAAAAATGCATAGGGGTATCTAAAATCAACAGGAAAAATTCCTACTACTTAAATAGTCATTTTTACAGTGTAGTTTTTGAGGGTGACCGAAAAGAAGCCTGTTTAAAAGCCGGCATCCCGCCGTGACCGCAATATGTTGGGATTATGCTGCGCGATAACCAACCTTACAACCCTACTTAATTTATATTTTCTAATCGAACACACATTTTGCAATTTTGGTTAACGCCCCATGGGGTAGCACATCTACATGTACATGTTGTATGCACGTGACGCTAGGATAATATGAGTCAGATATTTTGAATTTCTGAAAACATGTAAAATACATAAATGTAAGTAACTTTTACTTAGACACCACGCCAGGATGGAAATGGTTATCTTAATAGCAGCAGAGTGCTGGTCGCCTCCCAACTCCTCCACCCGTGTAGGGAATGTTAACTGCTAATTTCACGCAAATACACATAATAGTGCAATAAATCCACATAAACGTCTAGCCGATGAATAAAGAGACCGAAAGCTCAACCACTGGCAATCGTGAAGCCTAAGCGTTTAGGTGAATTTTCATTCCGGCCAAGTTTCCCGTCAGATCAGGTTACTTCGTTTCAACTGGATTTAACCCCCGATAGTTACGCCGCACGTAAGCGATAGAAAAGTAGGCGACTAATCATGGCCGGAAAGATGGACTCTCATTTGGTCAAAAAAATCAGAAATGATCCGATCCTAAGGGTAGCTTGCGAAACCCGGGTCGCCCTTACGTGACCTAACTTCAGAGTTCGCGGCGTAGGATACACCCTTACTGACTGATTTCGGTCAAAGTCATGTCTGCTGGAAAAGCGGAAATGGTTCAGAGAGTCCGCTAGAAACGCACATGATGATGTAATTTTGGCGTCGTTAAGAATAAAAGGAACAAATCCTAGAGAGTTAAGCACAGAAAGAGGGCACCAGAAATTCGTGGTCCACAGGCGTCACGTAATCAGCGACACATGACGAATGAAACCTGCAACATAATCCGCGAAACTCGCCTATATATCCATAACATATGCTTTAAACATCAGTAAGCCGCCTCTTCAAACTTGACTTTCTTAGGTAAGTGAAGTTGTTTCTCAGTGAATTCGCTGGACGCAGGACAGGGTGTGCTCGGCCCAAGACATCTATTCGTTTGTCAGTAAAGGTTTTTAAGTATAAGGGAGAGGGCGGTGTCGTAATTATTCTGTCTAGGATGTAGGTCTGTCAGATATTTGCATTTTGGTAGAAAGGTATGCTTAAACAGACCAAATGATTAAAACCACTAAAGAAACCTGTTAGCTTACCAAGCATCATATAGATCTGCTTCATTCTGTGTTTGCAAGAACAAAATCACAGCTCAAAAGTGTTAACCTAAAGTAAAAGGCCATAAATCTCTGTAAATATTCTTTTAATGTGTGCTCGGTAATCAGATGTTGATTTCCCAATACCCTATCTATAGAAGGAGCGGCGTCTAGTGGGGTGTTTTTGTCAGGTAACTGGAGTCAGCCAAAAATTCCGGCTAACTAATCAAAGTACGACGATTTTGGCACAAAGGTAGGTGTGGATCCGTCATTATCAGCGGTCAGATACACCAAGAATGGCCAACTCCCTGGTAAAAACTACGATAGAACTGACGCCCTGAAGAATGACATCAGAAAACAAACTAAAAACATAACAAGATATATCGTACTTCAAGACAATTGCGGAGCTAAATGGGCACATTAAAAGGAGACTAGCTATCGGGATTTAACACCAGTTCGAAACCACCATGCGCAGCTACACACGGAGAACACTGATGAGCCAAACGCCTCGCATCTGCCGCAGAAAGCGGCAGAAAATCAGCGAATCACGTGTACGTGGGCCGCTAACTGGCACTCGTGCTCTCAGCATAATGTATCATGCAGTGTTTGTGTGTTACCGGCCGCTCTTGGGTAGATTATGAATATTAGGTAGTTGCTCTGCTGTAGCTGGCGCATGTCGGCTCAAATATTTATACCAACATTCGATCCGATGCTGAAACGGCCTGTCTCGGAGGCTTTATTCCAAGTTGGCGTGTTAATTTCTGAAGAGATCCAAAAGCCTGAAACAAAGTGTCCACTAGAACTTGGCGAGCAATTTGTTGCCGTGCACAGTAAACGGAATCTTTACTACCCCTGCAGTTATGCGGGTCAGGGCAAAAACGAGAACCTCGCACCCGTGAACATAAAGCACCTGTGAGAACGTAAAACCACTCGTTCAACATTGTTGCTCACACCCTTGCTGCAGTTCATGCCTTCGAGCTCGAGGCCGTGGAGGTAGTTGCTCATGCCAGAGGCAAGACAAGTTACGAGGTGACTGAAGCCTAGAACATCGACGAGAACTCCCCCAGTCGGCATATCGAACCCTCACCTCTACGCGCAGCCCGGTTCAGTCAATTTCAGAATTTCAAAACTGGTCGTTGTCTGGTTAAGATGTGCTATGACAGGTGCTTGTTTACTCGTTTCTGTCACCCCATACCGATGAGATCCAGTGATAAATGGGGAGTTGAAATAAATCAAAGTTGCATCCTGAGTTTGAGAAGTTTCCTACTCGCGTATTCCGAAATCAATTATTTTCAAAAATGGAAACAAGGCTCCTGCCGAATGTCTACGCGACGTAAGACAAACGGATGGCAGGCGTATGACTCATGCGGCACATTGGAAAAAAAGTCTCCGACTGAGACATACCTACCTGGTGGTAACAATGAGGAACGACCTTGAAGCACCGTTCCAGACGATTGTCTGTTGTAGCGTTTGCGGCAAAGCAAGTCTAGTGAAAACCATAGGCTCTGGTTGCACTTATTCTCCCGAGTTCCCAACTAATCGTTAAAGTGTAAATGCCAACAGCACGTGGATGCGAGCAAAAGCAGTTCCCTTGCACCCGATCGGCGCCCTAACAACTGTAACAGCATAAAACCAGCATAGCACACATGTCTTGTCATCGTCTTCCACAGCCCCACAGCATAATGCTCTGACCAACTTGACCTTTTCTTATACTTCACCAAAGCAGACATTAAATATGATTCCATTGGTCGAGCAACAATTTATAATGCTCGGTGACCACGAATAATGTTGGTGTCAACCCCGCCCACCAAGGTGGCTTACACCTGTTGATAACAACGGATAATGATAATTAAGGGCCTACGCAGCTTCTGCTCACGTTTGCTAACATATACTTCACAAGATAACGTCGGTTAAGCTGTAGTTCGAGTATTGGTGAACGCAAAATATCTTGCTTGTTCTGACGCCAACCGATGACCATGCTAAAAGATAAGTTGACAAGTTAAAAGCTCAATCCTAGACTGTCTGTTGACGAAGATAACGCCCATCCATCGTGTCGCGAGGGATAAACCGGTTTTGAAAGTCTCAATAAGCACTGCATTCCCAGTTCCAATTTGAAAAGTTTAAATTTACGAGCTGACGTACATATAAACAGACGGCCAAATAGCGTCCGCTTCTGGTTGCAATGGGTGGGCTGTGCGAGAACTGGCACCACACTTGCACACGTCACCAGAGCCACGTTTCTACGACCTTGACCCATGCGAAAACGTACCCTCAGTCGGAATGAAAGTGTGCGTTCACAAAAACGACTGTGCGTTTCACTCTCTGATTCTGTGACTGGGTGGCGCCGCAATAGACGGTCTATAACAGAGCCTACACCTCGTCAGAGAGGAACTGCCAAGGTTAACCTTGCTTATCTGTGAAACCTCCGGAGAATGTCATGCCAATTTCGTTTCCAGGATCGATAAAGCGTGACGACGGTGAATGTATTAAGTAACATTGACCCAGAGCAATATTTCCGGACTGTAATCGAACCAATAGACAGTGGGACTATCACGACGAATTAACATCGGAAACTTGAAAGTTTATTAAGAGTCAGGAAACCAGACATTTGGTTACACTTAGACGACAATGGTTCCTTCCTTTGAAAGTGACAACCAGGGCCTTTCTATCAGATTCGGTTGCGCAGGGGGGACAGCCTGCTTGCAGCAAACGTAAACGGAACTAAACTGCCTGCTCAGCCAATGCGTCCGTGAGAATATTCTGGCTCCGTGAGTGATGGGATTGAGAGATGTGAAGCCGCTACGGGGCAGGGCTTCCGCACTCCAATCGCATCCACATCCACCATTGCCAGCGAAGGAGATGGGCTTAAGGGGAACAAGCTGGCAAGCTGTTGCATGTCCGCGAAGTCTAAATAACATTTTTGCTGCTGCAGATCAAATAGGAGCCTTGCCCAGAGAAAAGGCTCGCTATAGAGAGGAAGAGGCGCCCAACTTACCAGTTCTACAATACCCGAGTCAGGACTGATAGGCAGAACCTTGAAATGGACCATTCGAAAGTCGAGACCGGCGGACAGCCAGATGGAGTCAGCAACTTCCATCAGATGGCAGATGAGGGCGTCCATGCGTAGGTCATCTCCTACCTGAAATGACGAAAAGGATCAAATACTTTGAATTCCAGGGTGCGCAGACATGCTTGCATATACTCGCAGGAGGAATAGGAATTGCAGTCATAAGCTTAAAATTCACTTGAAAACTTTAACTTTGGCTGCCCGAAGGCTATAACAGAGATGGTAGATGACGTTTATTCCTGCGGATGGATATATATCGAAAGATGCCGTTCCCAAGTATTTATCTCTTTTCGTCTGCGGCAACGCTTCTCGATCCCGGGAAAGCTATATGATCTTTGGAAGTGACGTCTAAATCTTTAGTATCTCAAAAGAAGGGACATTCGCAGAATGCAATTTATCTGTAGTCTGACACTTTAAGTAGACATTTCGGTTGCCCAGCTTCTCGGTAAGGTATCGCGCCACCCACTGGTGGGCCTTGGAAGCAAGAACGTTTGTTGCTCAGTAATTAGAGAGAGCGTTGTGAACAAATTATAAAATAAACGCTGCAAACAGGATTCTCCAGTCTCTGCAGATGAGTAGCCAAAATCACTACTTGAACCGTCAGACGGCGAGTTAGCTTCTACCGATGAACGCCCTTTTTTCTTTTGACATGCCACATGGGAATCGCACGTTCGCTTCTTTGTGATGGACAAAAAATGTGTGTGCGGACGAGTGTCGACAAACACAAGAGAGCCTGGAGTGGCCATTTCTTGTTAGCTAATCATCAGACAGTCACCAGGTTGAGATGACCTGGAATTCAAACTCCGGTTCTTTTGTCATTGAGTATTAGGTAATGCAACGGTCTACAGTTGGACCGCGGACCTGTTGTTATTGTATATTTCACATACTTTCTCCTACACCTAGTGTTGAAATAGCTGTTTTGAATGCAACCGTTTGGGACTCCATTAAGGCGATTCGGAACTTGACACCCTACATGCATTTCATGTTTGACGAGAAACCACGCCACAAAACAGCCTTGACTAGCAAGCATGTGCATGCGTGAGTCAGCAAGTCAGTCAACTGTGGTCGCACGCGATTGCATTTAAGAGGGCTCTCCGCCCATATCTGCTACTCAGAGGCTAACCCATCGGAGTGCAGTGGCTAGGGGACGCCTTTGGGCTTACCCGAGGCTCCTCAGTCGATGCTCTGATGCGGTAAAGTAGTTCACTAGCTTTCCTGATTGTCTTTTGTTTGGCATAACAACCGAGATGCAGTACAGTCTGTGATGCACGCAGCCCAAACACCCGAGAAATACGTTTTTCTGGCTAAATGTTCGGTAGGTTCACGTGGATCGATCCGATTTCTTGCGTCAAAGAAAGAGAGCAAACAATGACAACTTCTATCAAGAAGGTTTTGTGACGAAATAGTTTGATAAAACGCCAGATGATGGGACTGGTCAGAAAATGACTGCTCCAAAATCAAAAGGCCCAAATCTAAAGGGATATATGAGCTCCGTTTGGCCTTCAGATTTTAACCATAACATATTTCTCTGTTCCTAATCAAACTGTCTGATTCGAATTCACTAGAAGAATTCCATCTCTGTTAAATAGTCTCCCTTGGCTGATCCTTCGATTAATAAGTTCAATCGTTGTGATATTGAAGCCTGGATAACGGAGGCTGAGCGATGGACAGTTCATTGCAGTTTAATTCCTGCTTGGGACATGTGTAATCTAAAGCTGTCTCGTTGAAATATCACGGGTATACTGGCTAACAAAAGGCAGTGGTTGAGCATATAGTGTCCGACTGGATGATTGGTTATCCTGTTTACCCTATAAAAACACCGATTCTAATTTCTAGGACGAAATAAACTCTTGGCAGATTATCATGCTGCCACCTTCACACGGTCGTCTACAACAGATATCAGGCCTGTTAGGCAGATGACGTCAGTAATAGCTTCCACCGTTCGGACCATCCAAATTAAATTGTTTTTAGCCAAAGAAGACCACCTTCTGCCACTGACAGGCCCAGGCAACATGGTCATCAGGCCAACTTATTTGTTGTTCTTTGCAGTTCATTAAAGGATGTATTCATCGAAGCTTCCAAAAAGCATAGGAAGGCGAAAGCTTTATGATTATTTAAAATGTAGTCATTGAAATGTCGGTGCTAAGTCTTTCTTGAAGGTGCGTATGCTACTGCTTCTCACAGGTACCTCTTTTCGACTGAGTTGCACAACTTCTCCCTTTCGGGTTCATTTCTTCTTGAAGTAATTCTCACGAGTTTCGGTCTCTTGAGATGTCGACTGATTCATACACTACTTAGACCCACTGCATGGAACACCGAACTATAGCCTCTCTTAGAATGCGCCAGTCGTTCTTCTCTAGACCATAACATCAATCATACTCCTTTCAAATCCGTATCAATTTCGGAAATGATCGTCTGTCCGACTTTGTATCGACCGAGATTAGCCAATCACCACGCGCGCTTTTCGTGCATGGCTAGGTGTCAGGGTTCCAAGGCATATCCAAGACTAGTCCTGTGCACACCTTGAAGGCATCTGATAGCTGGATTACAGCTCACATTTCTTTGCTATCAAGTAGACATTCGCACATAGCGAAGCAAGACCGAAATTAGTCGATCCTGTGAACAAATCGAATCGTAAGTACCTGGCTGTCGCCATCACATTGGTCGGTGGTGACAGCCACTTCAACTTGAACAAAACGTTATACTGCATTTCATTCCTGGTCGACAAGTGAAGAAACGCTGACATAATAGATGGCCTTACAATTGCTGGACAGCTATTTCTGACCATTCTTATCGCTCTTACATTATAATAAGTCGTTTTGCCGCAAAACAATGCCAGCACCAAAAGTTTCTACATCTGCGTTTTCATACACAAAGCTAGAGGGTGGCGGGCTGCGGTTTCATCAAATGCCGTCGTCGGAAAGAAGTGGTAATACCGTTTGGACGCACCTTGAACATGGATGAAAACGGGGAGGCGTTGGAATCCGGTGGTAAGAAGGTCACTTGAAGTGGTCGATTGAATGAAGAGAAAACGGTGCAGGACTGAAAAATTGCAAGAACGCTAAGGAGACGCACTCTTTGGGTCTATTTTTGAATATAGAGCTAAATGAAGGTAGAAAATCGTCACTATGGCATTTGTCCGTAAAAACTACCTGGACGTCTCTCGTTGAACCTTGGTAAGTGCCACATGAGGCCGTAAATATGAAAACGCACATTACCGCCCAGGACGATAATAAGGTTGCCGGTGGTCCTTGTTACTGATTTATAATTGGAGGGTGTGCAAGCTTGTAGTTTTAAATTTCCGGAGCGAACCAGGTGAATCAGAAGAAGCTTTAGCATTTAAGTCGCCAAACACCTAATTTCTCAAGAGCGCCACGAGACGAGGCACAATACTCTTTATGATCAGTCCTATGTGGCCGAATTCTTAGCAACAGTAAAAACGAACCTCTTAGTAAAGTTACATACAGTGGGTACAACGTTTTTGGCTGTAGTTGATGGAATATGCTGTTATATTGTACGTTCGAAGCTGACTTGCGACTGTCTCAAACAAGGGTCGCTGCGGGCTGAAAGAATAGATAATAGGCCTTTCGTCCAATAGAATTCCGGTGAAGTATGATCGATTCGACCCAAACTCAGAGGAGGACCTCTCAGCTATTGGATGCGGTAAAAATGTATTTGTAGAAGCGCGATTGCGGCCACTCAACGTTAGCGCTGGTTACTATGCTTGACGTAACTCAGAAAAATGAGGACGTGCCGGCTTTATAGTACCTACACATTTCAATTCGTAAAATTTGAGACCGACATTACGGTGGAGGATTGGGAGTCCACCACAACACTTCATCGACGTTTAATAATATGTCAGATTTTCCTTGTCACAAAATCTTAGTGCGGATTCCCGCGGTATTAGTCCAAATTTGACTGTTTTCCAGTCACAACTTGTAATTTCGCTATAACAACGATAGGCATAAGAACAAGAAAATAATTGGAACATGCGACCTACAAAGGTATGTTGAACTGAAATGGCAATGTCTGACCTAGTTGTCAGTTATTCTTAGAACACCCGAGGCTCGAACTCGCGACCTGTTAGTTAGAAGTCCACGCCTCTAACCACAGTGCCACGAGCCCGTTGCCCTGCCGCTTTCGATCGCCAAAGGGGCGCTCACCGATCGTTCTTACGGAACTCACTCGTTCCGTTGTGTCTTACGGGCTCTCGCTCGAGTCCAACCAGTAGCCGCACAGCGGCGCATGATATAGGCAGCATGTTATTACCGTCGTGAGTGCTTTCTGTTGTCGAGTTCCAATCTTAGGACCTGTGCACGTGAATCGGCGTTTAGTGCATCCGATGTTGGCGTCTTCCTCAGATGCATTGAAAGTGAACTGTTTAAGTTAGCTAACAGAATCTGCAGTCCTACCTAAAATCAGCACTCCAGATAAAGAGAGCACGATCCATCAAGTCGCATGTCTCGGAACTGTGGCGAAATTTGAGGACTCAAGCACAACAAAAGGAGACAGAATTCAGAAGTCACGCGGAGGTGGAACAACAAAGGTTGCTTACCCGCAGGTCTATGCTTCTTGCTGCCACACCAAAGTCGAAGGGCATTCGGAAGAGACGGTTTTGCGCATCAGGTTTGGACTCCACCAGAGGCTTTTTGGCTCTGGCACCATCTGACGACGTTAACGCCTGCAGCAGAATATTCACCTCAGCCAACTTCGGGACGAGAGAAATCGTCTTCAGACCGCTACTGAAACTGGCCTCCCTTATCTCTCTTGCTGAAAAAATAGCGGACAAAAATAAGGTAACGCGTAGGGCCAAATCAGGTCCAAGCACCACAACACGGAAGTCATCCCAAGCCGTAGAAATGACAACGCATCATGAGTACTGTCCTGCATTGTGTAGTTAGAAACATGGGGCAAAATAAAGAGCGGTCTATTGTGGATAATAAAGATTGCGTTCCACGACGAACGGAGGATCGCCATGCACATTGAAAAAACGTTTTCAACCAGCTCGAGAAGTTTTAGCTGTTTGCAAAACGTACAGAACCTGAAAAGTAAAGGCTAGATAAATATTTTTTTCTTTTAAACCTATTCATTGCCAACATTATCGTATTCAAGTTACAAAACTTGCATGACTTCTCAAACACTCTCCAGACATGACAACTATTGATGGTATTGATTTCCCATCAGATTCGTACATCCCTGCATAAGTATATATAGAGGCTTCCTGGTTCTCGGAAAATACAATAGACGAAGACTGATGTGAATAAATGAAAGAAAATCTTAATAATGGATAGAAAGAGAGTGCATAAGGTCCCGTGTCAACAGCATTATTTCACACCTTTGCGAAATTAACACGCAGCTACCAAAAGTCGTCAGGGCGTCTTAAATGCTTTCAAGTGTTGGGGAACAAAAAGTCGAAACGGCACATTGTAAGACAATAAGACTGCTAGGGAAAAAAGACAACGGCTTACTGACACTCCACAATAATCGGAGACAGTGTACCCCTGCCTGCCTTTGAAGGTGGCGATTTTGATGGGTCAGTGCTGAACGGTCAAAAACGCAAATGGAGTGCGGTTCCAACAACAGTGCCAAGGCTTGCATCATGTTTACACTTGTGACATTTAAATTTGCACTCCAGGGCTCTCGCTAAGCGATTTGCGATGTGATCATATCTGCACACTGAAAATGCACGTCCGTTGCCTGATGTTAGCCAAAGTGAATTAAAAGTGGCGAGTCACTATACTAGTACAGATACTTCCTTTGTCGGTGAGGCGTTGCTGCGTTGGCGTGAGTACTCTGTTCTGACGGACAGGGTCTTTGTGGGAATCAGCCTCTAGAGCTATTACAACGAAAATAAACCACACACAACCGGTGGCATATGCGAACACAGCAACATACGTGGGCGCCCACGATGACGAATCCAACAGTGTTTACGCAGTCTTGGCAGACCATTGGACAAAATGGAATTCAATAGCACCTTCGCCGCCACCCTGATCAACAAACCTTTGAGCCATTCTGCTAAGTTACTGCTTATTCAATGGAAAAGTGTAGCTTCGGTGAAAAAAACAAAATCTCTTCCTGTAGAATCACCAGCTATTCTTCAGCATTTTTGAAATGCACGTACGGTGAAATACCGAATAAATACTGCATCCTGAAATGAGGATGTTTCGCTGGACATTCGTTTCACGTATTACTCACGTAACAAGCCTTATAGGTAGTCCCTAGAACACAATTTACCCAGAC
This sequence comes from Spirometra erinaceieuropaei, assembly GCA_902702965.1. Classification (NCBI taxonomy): domain Eukaryota; kingdom Metazoa; phylum Platyhelminthes; class Cestoda; order Diphyllobothriidea; family Diphyllobothriidae; genus Spirometra; species Spirometra erinaceieuropaei. The sequence continues at coordinate 732,824 of CACRXP010000230.1, forward strand.
GACTGCGAAGTTCAAACATAAAAGCTAATCTTCGTGAACCAAAATAGACATAGGAACGTGGACGCGGGCTTCATGTCGGATCAGTCACTAGGCTTGCACCAATTACCAGTCGTCCTAACCAAAACTTGTTATTAGAACAGGGGGGTGTGCAAAGGCAAATCATTGTTGATGCAGACTACAAAGAAACTCATTTGATAGCCACAACTGTAACGGTGAACAAAGTGCACCGACTAAATAAAGCAAAAGTAAACCCAGACACGCTGTAAATGGTTCTAATCTCTTCCGTCTTGGTAGGCCTACCGAAGGTAAATCTATTCATGAACGTACCCGTCCCCATCAGAACATCAAGCATCCTCCGCTGAATTCGCCAGGAGGAGACGAGGGCCTCTCCACGGAGACATAAGATAGCCTTATGCAGGAGTTTGAGTCTCGGTCTGAAGTACACTGAAACCAGGCCGAGTTGGGATTGGAGTTCCCTGTAAACATATTTCAGGGGCAACGTTAATCTCATTCAAAAGAAAGTCATAATGCCAAAACGACAGAGGTACAAAAGAATGAAGACAAGATGCCCTAGATATTTTAGCCGAGTCGGTAGGGCTCATGACTAGGTAGCCGGCAGCAAAAAGTTAGAGGGTTTACTCTTAGCCAAAGAAAGTGTGTAAAAAGTGTTCCATTTTCCGAAAGCGCAAAGAGGTAAGTTCAAGAAAGCGGTTCAGAAGAAGTTGCAATCGCTGGAACAAGCAGTTTATTGACCCGGAGTTTCGGTTTCTTACTCAAGCCCTTCACCGGAGACAGCCGTAGATAAAAAGGGCCGCAATTTCTCAGGAAACCCCAACACGGAAAATGACAAATATGGATAAATGATTTTTTTAACGTGAAACGATAAAGGGAACGTACCAAAGCAGGGCAGTACACAATTTCATTGAGATGCAGGCACTTTGGACCAGAAGACTCACCAAGCCAGACCAGTCCATAAATACATCGAAATTGACAGCCTACAATTTCGGAATATAATTTTTTAACCCCAGAAATGGTCATATTTTCTAGTCATAACCGAGTTCAGAAATGCTGATGAGTTCAAATCATGCAGCCTGCCCGTAAGAAAAGCTGACGAGAGGTAAAGGTCAGCTAAGCCAAATCTGTGCAAAAAGACTTACGAGAAACAAAGAGTACTCTGCTATGCCTGAATGTCGAAGTGAGACTGAAATACGCATTACTGAATGACGTAAGCCCTAAGCAAGCGTGGGAATGCTGGCGTTTGGAGAAGTTATGTCTAGCGCTCAATGTTAGTGCCTGAGTATGTGACAGAACTTCAAATAGCCTTCTGAGATGGTAGACCCTGTCCATGAACGAGTATTTTAAATTAACGCCAACTTCGTTGCGCATAGCCACCTGATGTGCAGAACTGCAAGGGCGATGATAGATCGACACTCCATTGGTACATTTTTTTGACCTGTGGAGTGGCGGGTTCCTCCTGATAGCTTTTCGGATTCCCCGATAGGAGGACGGAATGTCAGGTCGTCTCTGGTAGACCTTAGCAATTACACCAATAAGCCCACAACAGCCCTCCTATCTCTGCCTTTATGGAGGTAATGGGACAAAAACTGGTATGCCTGAAGGAACCCGACATTCAAGTAGATTAAACTACCGAACAATAAGGACGATTCATCTGCGAGTCATTCAGCCTTTGGACTGTCTAAGCCTGGAAGGTCGACTCATCCAAAGTACAAGATATGACCTATTCAACCAGCATGTGTTGTGATTTGAGAGCTGGGAACGAATCTCCCTGTTGACAACTGGTGTTCATATGCATCAGTCTGCGATTTCTTCTGATTTCTGTAATCGTTGCAAGTGACTTTCAGACGACCGTCGACAGTTCAGAAAGTCACAACGACATGCAAATCATCACGCTATCACTACCATGCCAAACAGGCGACGAAAAGTGTGTAGGGAAACAGAAAGAGTCTTCTCTTAGTATGCATTATTCGTCAGAAGAGCCCTGAAACCATGCCTCCGAAAACGTTTGATCAGAGTAAAAAATGGTGTTGAACAAATTTTTTAGCTCTCGTGTCGGCGATTGGTGCGGTCTTGTGTCATAAAATTACTAAGCGCACTGGGAGAAAGGCTGTTGAAGCAGTTATTTGAAGGCTTTTTCATGGTCAAGCAGACGTAAAAAAACGGAGAGTCTATGTGCAATATGTTGGGAGCTCCGATTATGGTTGGCTTGCGCATTCAAAATGGAAATTACTACACACGTTTAGTATCATGAAATATGCAGCACCAACAGATCGGCCTTCGATGAGGTGTTTCGAGACGAGATGTAACTCTCGTACAGCCGCTCCGTCTGCCTATTCGCAGGTTTAGTAGAACCCTTTTAAAGCTTGATAGGCGAGCAGTTGACCGTGATAAAAAACAATTAACCCATAACTCGTGAACCATTTAGGTGTTTAAATTTGACCGTCTTCTAATTTACTGTTTATGACCACTGGCTCCAAAACAGTAACGGAGGCAACTAATTTGTCTTAAATAGCAACAGATCAATAGTGTTAGAAAAAGTTATTAAGACACTTTTAGACTATAATTGCAGTCACGATTGTCCACTGCCCACATTCGAACATATTTTCTGAAAACGAGTGCGTACTAATTGAACCCTGACTTCGATGGCCAAAGTAAACTCGACGTCAGACAGGAAAATGTTCGAGAAAAACTATAAAATAAGTCATATTACAAGGGAAACTTTAACGGTTGGGAATGGGATTTACGGCAACGAAATGGAAACCTAGGAAAGATCTACTGGGATGGAAGCACAAACATGTGATTAATTTGGTTTTCTGAAGGCAAATTAACAAGACCGACTTAAAACCCACACGCATACTTTAAACTATAGGCTGAGCAGTTGTCCTTTTGCATCCTTTACAGGTAAACGAGGGTCTAGTCTCTGCGGTAAATCTTAGAATGACTATCAGCCTGTGTACAGAGTTATCGTTAGGACTGCCCACTAGACACGAGGAAGCCCAAAAAGCTTAAATAGGTTATAACTGCTGTTCAGATTGGAAAAGTTTAGAGATCCGGGAAGATTATTAGAAGAACTGCTGTACCAATCGAGGAACCTCGCGTAGAGCAGCCGCGACCAAAAGAAACAACCTTAAGATAAGGAGTGGCGTCCACTATCGGCGTGCATTTTGTTTACTCAAATAGCCCGGCAGAGTGTTAAGGCAGGTGTCCAGACAGAGCTGCACCTTATAGAATTGACGGGCATCTCCGCATATATAGTCCCTAGGCGAAATTTTTTCTGGGCACATACGTACGCACGAACGGCATCTACCAGTCATGTGTAGACATTACCACGAAGTTTGTTAGCGTCGCTTATGGCGGACGATCTGTCATGTGTGAGCGTAGTATGCGATAGACGGAGGCTTTACGCCGCGTCAGCCACGTCCAGCCATCTCATTATCGATCGGTTTGATTTAGACAAGCCACCGGAATAGGAACGTCCGCCCCCTACAATACAGGCGGGTTTGCACCAAATTCAAGGGGAACTAGGGTTAGAGTTAAGATTGGGGTCAGGGAAAGAGAATATTTACCCCTCTTGGAGTTTAGCTACCTTCCTTTCGGGGAGTTCCTAGTTCCGCGTCTTGCCCATTAGTGTGCGGAAGCAGGAAGAGGGAGTGAGGCCGACCATGCAGCGCCTCAGCGCTTAGTGCTTCACCACAAACAACCAGACCTGTCGTAGTGATCCTACTCTATTTCCCGGGGGCTGTGGCCAGTCGCCATCATTGCGCTGGCCGACTGTTTTCATTTAATCCGAGACCTGCAGACCTGCAGTCACTTGACCGACTTCAGCTTGGACACACGTGCACCCAGGTGTTCGCGACCGTCATCGCCCCATTTGAACACACCACCTCCCGTCAGCTCATGCAACACAGACCACACACCACATCTAGGGTTGTGGAACGCACATCATTAGACACAGGGAGTCTCAACCCACACCTGACAAACCTATAAAAGTAGCTTGCACCGCTCTCCCTTTCTCGGCCACGACTTAATGCTGCCGGCACATGCGCGGGTCCAAGACGGTTGCTCAGGGTACTGTGTACAATAAAATCCCTCAATCTGGTGCTCACCCTCTTACGTTACCACTCAGGACTTAGTCTGATTCTGGTGGCGCTGTAAGTACACACAGCACTTGACGGCAACAACATTTGGAAACCATCACAACGAACTAACGACTATGGTTTGAAGGGGTTTTCAACTGACGGGCGAACTCGAACTTACTCTGAACCGTTACGGCCCCTTCTTAATATGACCATGTTGAAATTCACATTCATATGAGATTACTGACCCCCCCCCCCCCCATTAAAGCCTGGTACCTGTGGAGCTAGGGACCAGATCGTTTGTGGTACACACACAGGCTTGTCACTCCTTACATCCAGGCCTATCTCCGGTCATTCTGATTTTGCCTTGCAACAGGAGCGCGGTGTAAGAGGGAACTAAACGCAGTGTGGACCGGCTTTATCATGACCAAATTCACTCAAACGTCGCGGAAACCCCCACCCCATGGCCTACTAAAGCACCTCGATTATAGCGACAACCAGAATATCAGGGCATCCTAGTAGAGACCACTTGGGCAAGTATCAAAAATGTGTTATTCGACTCAGCTAGCAATCCGCTTTCACTAAGCCATAAAAGACAACATTCAAGTCTCCTGTACGCTGTTTGTATAGTCTTCCCTACTGAACCAATATCCGACGAGAGCAGCAAATGGAAGTCTTCATTAGCAAGCATAGCTAACCTTGTGGTACACAGTGATTACTGGACGGAGCATAAGGCAGTTGAGCCGAGTTAGGCTGTAGGAGAATGCCCGGACTGTTTTTATGCTTAATCCCCTTCGACCAGGCAGTTCAGACATATGGAGTTGAGGATAACCCGCGCGACTACGATTCAGAGAATAAATAAATTTTCTGAACATGCAAAGGAGACTGAAACAACTATTTCTGACTCTTTTGCCGTCGTCAGATAGTCATAGGGTCCAGGTCGCCCCGGCTTGGGCTTGGGGTAGGCTGGCTTACGACGACAAAAAGCACACGAATGGCTATCCCAGGCTCTATTGATTTGCGGATTTATTTCCTAACCGGCACTTACTTGTGGTCACGCAGTCGTCTGCAGTGGCCACTGAAACGAGAACAGAACTGTCCGCACTCCGTTCCCCTGACATCTTAGATAATGCTTTTTGGCTGCTCTAGGCAAATTTTCACCCACAAACCAAATAATGGACCATATACTAGATAGACGATGCAACCGACACCCTCTCCTGTGTGAATGGGATGCCTAGCTGTCAGAAATCAAGTTTCTAGGCGGTTAGCTGATGTTGTGAGACTGAGAGCAAACTGCAAGCACACTGCTTAAAATGTATTTATGAATGCGTAAAAATAAAAACAGGCAAGCATTTTGAGGCAACCGCTTGCGCGCATTGAGTATGCATCACTTTATATTTTTTCAGACATAGATGCGTTAGTCAGCGCACTCAGTTCTTCAGTTAACTGTAACGTTTTTCAGAACTAATTTTCAACCCGCACCCTGCCGGTTTGATCCAAAAATATACAGTTGTTTAATTGTCCTTTCAGGACGAGCTCAAGTTCAGCCACGGCAAAGCTAACTTCGGATCACGTCAATCTGCGGAGTTTCTAAATTTGGATTACCAAAAGCCTCGATTAGGCGAATAAGCCTTTTGAACCCTCGCTGAGCAGTATTATGCCCTAGAGTTTTGGTGCCTTGCATTGAAGTTTTATCCACCATAAGTGAAGCCATGACGTCAGAAAAGGCCCAAAATCCCGCGTTAGCATGCCGTTCACTTCATGGTAAGATAAAAGTTAAGACAATTATGGATAGGAGGGTTCCAGACACTCACTTCTACAAGGCGCGGTAAAAAAGGAATGAGGTCGTCAGGAGGTAGTTGGGCAAAGCAACTAACCGCCCAGCGCCGTACACTCTGGTCCGGAACGTCCGGACCCAGGAGGCGCAGGGCTAAATGAGCAGAAGGGGGCTCGCCATGTGTAATGAGTCTACAAGGGATGAACGGTGAGTGATGTTAGTAGATGATTTAAACTGTTTGATCGGAAAAAAAGCCAGCTAACCAAGCAGTCATTACTACTAATTCGAAGTCGACATCTCATCTTGCTTCCGAAATTAGAAAAGGACGAGAGAAGGATGGACAACATACGCATATATGATTGGTAAGAGGACGCTCCAGAGGTAGTATTTAGCACCTCTGCCTGACCCCGGCGAGCTTTCCAATCGGTTTGGCCAGCAGGCTAAACAGCCAATCAGGAGGGCCGTGAGAGCAGTGGGCTGGGAGCAGAGGTAGTCCCTGCGCTCCCATAACTCCTTCACCAACTGGTTCTTCAGAGGAGGCACGTAAGTAATGAAGTCGGATTTGCAATCGCTGTCGCGGTCCAAAAGTTCGCTGTCATCGCGGCGCAAAAGAATGTCCTGTGCGACCGATTCAACAGTGCTTCTAGTATCCTGTGGTAACTCGTTGAAATCTCGTGGATCCCTGCAATAGGGGACAGCATAAAAGGGTGTAAAGATACAACCGCAAATAAGATAACTAAGCTCCAGTCTGACGACCTTCTGGTGTGCTCTTTTGAAGGTAGAAGAGAGCAAAAGCAGAATCCTTAGTTCTTTTCTATGTTTTAGGGATATTTAGATCGGGAATAGAAGGATGGTTACGTAATGCTTTCAATAAAGTAAAGCAGATACAATCTTCGTCGTCTAACTCTGAGCCGGTTAAGAGGTAAGATGCAGACGAGATTGGTGGAACAAGAACTTTATCAGCCTGCACACAGACCAGATGCAAGCAACAGGCACTAGATGATGGGATCAAAAGGCCCGCTACCACGGCAAGAAACGTCTGGATTCATTTTTCGTATCTAGTACCATTGCAGGAAGAGTAACTGCGTCGGAGAAACTGGAAGACTGCCCTGGACGTGAATTCTCGAACGTGCTGCAGTGGGGGGATGACACCAGCCCCGAGGCCGCGGTTCATTCGACGGGATTCGGCCACACATCAAAGTCTGATGAGGTCGAAATTCTCAAAAGAGGTGACAATCGCGTGAACCGCTAACTGCTTGGGTCATGATTTTCCGGTCGATTAATAAGCGTAATAGTATCCCACCTCCGTATTCTGCGCTAAGACTTTACCTGGACAGTGTACTTAGCCACGCGAAAGACGCGCAGGCGGACATTGTTTTTAGCGCCAATGTCAGTGAACCGAAGGGTCGAGAAATGATCACGCCAATTTCCATTATGGGTACTGAAATCGCGGCGATTAAAGACTCGAGGGCCGGCCGTCAAGCCATTATCCCACTAAGGACAACCATCTGCCGTTCACTTTGCTAAATATGTGGTAACATAGAGACTGCATCCCATAAATATCACAGCCCGTGAACATGAATTATCAGTATCTAATGCTGTCTCCGATGGTGGGTTCAAGAACGAAACAGAGACGTCAGGCTAATAAATTTATCGTTAGAGCCATAGCTTCTTCGTCTCAACTACTTCCTGGGATACTGGAACGGATATCTTTAGATCCAGATAGTTACTGCAGATGGAGGACGCTAATTAGAACTATGATCGAAATTTGACGGTATCATTACGCCTACAAAAACCTTTTAAGTCCGAACTTGTAGTTACATTTTTTCACGAGAAATCACACCTGGTTATAAGTGCTTATCGACTGACCTATAAAAATTGCTCAATAGTTGGCAATAATGACGATAGTAATTCGATCAAGTATATATCATTTGTATGTCTCATGTAAACCCCTGTTTACTAAGCGGAAAATCAATGCGGGCGCTAGTATTTTGGATACACGGAAAGGCCATTGGTCCGACGCTCCGAATTCTCACCCGAACCCAACATCAAAGAGAGCTGCAGAAAAGGGTAGCGGGGGGTACAAGAAGCACAGTATTTATAGGACGCAGTTTCCATGCAGTAACGTGCATACTGTAATTAGCAGCTCTCGTATTCATTGCTGGGGGACGCACTTAATACGATGACTGCTTGTCATTTCGCATCCGAATGGTTCCTTGCCGTTACTTTATCACAGTTCAGAATTCTTGGCATGTCACTCAAAGATGTTGTAAATTGTGGCCTGAAGGAGTGGTTGCTTTCGTGTCTTAAATTTTCGATCCCCAATTCGGGCACCACAAACAGCTCATTAATACCAATCTTGAAGAAACTTAAAGAGGTAAGTCTCCTTCTAAAAAAGGTCATGAAATACTTTGATGTCACTTTCCGTTTTACATCTATTTCCTGGGATCTGGAACTCGGGACCGTCGAATTGCTAATAAGAAGCAAATAAGATGAAATGGGGAATAATCTCGGACAGGCTCAAACCGCCCACCTCCTGAAGCTCTGTACCAAGACATTCACTTTCGGCGGAACAACCTATGAACAGGTGAATGGAACACCAAGGAGTTCATCGAGTTCAAGAATGGTTGCTGAGGCGGTCTTTCAATGGCTGAATTCGACGGTCTTGCAGTGCTGCAGCCTAAAATTCTGGGTAAGCTACGTGGATGATACCTTCATCGGCACCAAACAGGCACAGGTACTGGCATCCAAAGAACATCTCAATACGTCTTCCTGGAAACAAAAAATTACGGTGGAGGAGGAGGAAAACAACCAACTGTTCATACCCCTTTTAGTCATTTCCTGCAAAGATAGCGGTGGCCCAATAGCCAAAGTATTCGCAAAAGCTATAAATACGACGTACATACTAGGCCTCACTACCAGTCACCCAATCAGTCGCAAACGCAGTTGCATAAGGGCGCTATACTGGCACGTTAAGACGCACCGCAGCGAAACAAAGACAAAGTTACCGAATTGCAATAATTTCGATGAGTGCTCAGTGCAAATAGCTTCCGGCGCAATTTTATCAGCATGTGCATGCGAAACTTAGACATGAATTCGAACCGCACCAGCCCCAAATTTTTGCGAGCTTTCCTGTACATGAAGACGGTTTCAGAAGCCGTCAGCCACCTGCATGCACAGACCAGATGCAACTATCAAGTGACAAGCAATGAGGCACAAGAAGCGCAGTAATTATAGAACGCAGTTGCTATGCAACCGCATCACGTTAGCTCTGGGGTCGCGGTTAATTCCAGGGGATACAGTCAAACCTTAAAGTCTGGCGAGGTCGAAATTCTCGCAAGCGGTTACAACCGCGTAAGCTGCGAGCTGTTTGAACCCTGGTTCTCCAGCCTGTAATCGATTAATAAGCACAGCGACTCCTCGTGTCCATTTTCTTTGTCAATGTAATTAGCCACGTGTGGAGGGCGTGGTCGGCCAATAGTTGCAGTGACAGGAAGACAAATGGCCGAGTAATCATCAGGCCAGGATTCAACAACGGTGACAAAATCACGACAACTGGGGACGCAGACCGGACTGGCAGGCCATCACCGTCTTAACTACGACCTCCGCGATGAATACAAGAGCTGTTAGTTATTGTAGACATGTGGGCGTAAGGAGACTGCGTCGCTTAAGTACTCAACTCCTTGTGCCTCTATTACCCTTATTTGTGACTGTCTTTGATGATGAATTTCAGTAAAAATCTGAAAATCCAACAAATTCTTGGTGCCAGCGATCGCATCCTCTTCTCCTGGACTGCTTCCTCGAACTTGTCTATTCGTTTCAAAGGCAGCAGCAGATGCGCCAATAATCATAATTGGGACTCCAACGCCTCCACAAGCATCCCACGAGGAACAGCGGTGGTCAACAAAGTTGAACTGGGTTACCCAATGAGGTTGTAAATCCGACGCTCCAATGTTGCCTTTTTAGCCTTTCGACGCAGACATTTCTCTACAATCAAATCTGCATCTTTTTAGATCTCCAATCCTCCATTTGTTTTAGAGTTCTTTCACCTTAGTTTTGGTGGATTCGTCAACTGTAAATTTCAGCCTTACAGGCGTCTTAATGATCACCTGAGGAAGTGCAAGTTTCAGTGGCTGGTGAGTTACCACGAGATATGAAAATTTAGTACCCTTTTGCTCTATCGAACTTATTTACTACTGACAAAGCGTTCTGCCAGGATACATGATGGTTTGTTCACAACATATGCAAGTAAGAGGTACCATCGCCACCGACTTTGGATTAACTAAGTCAACTTTCAAAAATCGATTCACTGTAAAAGCGGTTAATGACAACTAACATAGGCCCAAAATAAGTATATCGAGAAATATAACCCTTAAAATTATGGCAGACTGGGATAAGTACTTCTGAATCTGATGGAAAATTCAACCAATTATTGCCCGGCCCAGGGAGAAGTCTCTTCAAGTCAGATTGTGCTACAGTGTGAACTGAAACTCCTAAAGTCATGAATGATCGCCTTAATACAGTTTCAGGCACAAATAATTACTCAAGTTGGATGACAACACCGACCTTTCGGTCATTTTAACCTCCTAGCCATCATGGTAACGAACCCGTTCGGAGAAGTCGTTGCGTAACTGGCATGCATAGACCAAATCTCTTTTCGATAAACAACGTTTAAAAAATTTTCTATTAAAATGAAAGAGCTATTTTGCGACGGTAAACTTCGTAATATATAGAACTTTAGGCGTTTGCTTGAATAGGCACTTATTTGTTAACCTCTGAGGTGCGACTGCGAAGCATCTTGCAAGCCAAATGTAGTTTACACTTTTCAGCATCATTGTCTCTTTATAATAACATGCAAGTGAGTGCGAGTTTTATTTCAGCTACTATGCTCACCATAGCGTTTCACGGTCTTTTAAATAAATATGAAGTAAAGAAATTTTTTCGAAAACACGTAAATTACTTAGAATTTTCAATACTAAAATATACAACACCTTCAAATAACTGATTCTAGTTGTGTGCGATTACCCAAGAGTCAACTCCGATAAATTAACTCATTCTAATCATTTCCGATATAAATGCTCTACTCTGAAAGAAGTACCGGCAAAGAAAGGGGGTTTGGAATGACCACCTCTAGCTTGCAAGTCGTTATCAGCCAGTACTGCTTAGCCCTTGGTTTAGGGCAACCGGAATTTGAACACGGGATCTTTGGGTGATTCTCAGTCGAACTATCTGCCATCGTGCCGCGGGTTCGTGATCCACCTTTGCTCTCAGGCATAGGAGTCAGACTTTACGCAAGGTTTATGCATCTGATCAACAAAGTGGTCCGAACGAGAACCAAATTAACTCCAATTTTGGCCTTTTCATACCGCAGGAGGTCGAATAATACGGCTGATTAGTGCTAGACTAGGTTTCCTGTTATGGTTCGGTCAGGCCAGACCTGCCAGCAGAGCGAGCATCGTGCCTGAGTAAGCAAACAATCCGACTCCTGCGAGTACACTGCAAAAATCAGACAGAGCGTGTTATTATTGCATTGGTTGACCTCCAATAGTCCTCGCAGTCATTTTAGCAAGGTTAAACAGGTCTTTGTCTGCACATGAACCACGCGGGAGCGGTCTACTAAACCTTGCGTGTCGGAAACCGTCTCATCGTTTACGGGTTTCAGGGGTGAGAAAAGAGAGAGAGTGCTAATAGTGCAGTTTCAGACGCAGCAAAATGGAAATAAATAAAACTTACAATGCAGCTGGCTCTATGGTTGGGAAGGTAAAATCGAAGCAGTATTCCGGAAACGCAACCTAGGTGACAAAATGTAAACACAACATAAGGTCCAAGCAAGCATGTGACACAAGGCTGATAGGCTGAGTTAACAAATCAGAGATTAGATATAAACCTTGTGCAATCGAATTGGTCCAGCGCAAAACAAGAGAAATTTGAATGCAAGAAATGTTAATATTGATGAATCTCCCATGCTCACAACCTACGTACTGCCGAAAGCTTGGACAGGTGATTCGTTGGTTAAATGCCTTTGCAGGACGCAGCTGCAAAGGGGTGCGACTCATCATGGGATTCCACAGGGTTCCCATGCTAATAAATTTTACCCTCCTTTAAACTTAATGCGGGAGCGTGGTGTAAATTCTTCGGAATAAACCCCTTTAGGTTCGGTCTCAAACTTCATATGAAGATTTGACCTGAAATGCATCACTTTCAGCGGACTATTGACACAACATACACAAGCTGCAGGCAGGCAGTCAGTAGCATATAAATGTCAATTTATTTATGTTTCTCACGCTGGGGCAACTAACTAAAGTCGTAAACACATGTTTCATTGGTTTAGTGTCGCTAGATAACGCAGCTGCGAGGGGTTTGGGTAAGCACTGGATCCGCCAGCGTTCCCTTTCTCCTATATGCGTCAGTTTCCAATGCTAGACTGTTTCCTCTCCCCAGAAATTCATGTGTGAACTAGGGGAAAATTATCTAGACCGAACCCAAAAAGATCCTCTCAAAGACCTTATTCAATGTCCATATCTTACTTTCCGAAAAAATAAAAAAAGTCAGCATAAAACGAAATATCATTTACAATGGTCCTGTATTATTCTTGTACTCAAAATTTTGCTTCAACATCAGAGACCTTCCTTAGTCCGAAGCTAATGAAGCTATTGAACACAACTGTTTTAAATGATAATTAACACTTACGGATTTCTGCATAACCAACCAGGTTTTTAGATCTTCCCTACATGACTTTCTGCACAATCGCTATGTCAAACGAGTGATATGTCTTTTCTGAAGCTACTCACGTCTAGTCGTAATGATCACTTATCTGTGTTCGTTATTTATTTTGATCTAAATAAAGCATTTGATAAAGTGCCACATAGACGAATCTCGGTTAAAGTGGAGGCCCTAAGACTTCACACCCCCTTTATTGACTCCATTACGTCATGCCTATCTAATTTGGCATAAAAGGTCTTAGTGGGGTACTCATTTTCAACTCACAGTCCTAATGTAAGCAGTGTCATCCAAAGTACCGTGATAGGTCCTATTTTGGTTTTGCTTTATATAAATATTATTTCACCGGCAGTAAAACACTCGCAATCTTTTATTTATGCTGACGATCTGAAATTCGTATATTATTTTCGAAAACCTAAGCAGTAGTGGGACTACCTTAGGATCCCAAACCTGGTTATCGAGGGTAAAACACAGTACTTACAAGTGGCCTTTCTCATAAATGAGTAATACAAGTAGGTGTCGACGAGTTTCAGGCAAACATTCCATAATAGATGGACTCATTTTATTCCAGGCTGTGACGTGCAACCATTTCTGCGCTTCGATGCAGGGTATCAATACTCGCTTTATTTACAAAACTGGACAATAATGGTTTCAAATATCGTCTTCCCGTTTTTTATGTTTAATAACGCATAATCGATATTCTTGAAGTATGAGGGGACAAGTCGGCCGTCGTCATTGGCTTCATCATCCACAGATCCCTAGTTTAAAGTTCATTTCTCCGGCGTGGGCGATAGGCCTTCTTCCAAATTAATGAAGTGGAGACTTCATGTGCTTGATATTGTGGACGAGAGAGTTCGACAGCGTGAAATACGCGAAGCTTCTCACTACCCATTCCTATGCCACTAGTCTGTTAATGTACATAAGGACGAAAACTAAAGATTTAGAATCTTCAAAATGAAGAAATTTCATACGTCTCAGGATTAATTTATCAAAGAATGTGATCGCTCAAAAAATTACTAAAAGAAAGTAACTTTCCGCCGACCCTATTTATGACAGTTAAATGTCATTGTAAGAAGAATTTATTATAATGAAAAAGGAATATAACATATCAATATAAGCGCCTTCCGTCGTGATGGGGGACACCCTGGTCCATGCATCATTTTAATGAAAAAAACATGAAGGAAAAACCATCTAAAGACTTCCTCAGAGGAAGTCTGGAAATGCAGATTTCCTTATTTTATACAACATGCAGTAATCATCATTCGATAAGTGAACGAAACTGCAGGGACAAGGGGTGGAAATCACGCATATGTAACTATCCCACCTACAAATGCTGAACACGAAAAGTGTGCACTAAGAGTTTTTGATATGTAATCCCCAGACCGTCAATACGGCTTAGATGATAACTGGCGCCAATGGGGTCGGTCCGTTAGTGGTTGCTCATGGTGCCCAAGTAATCCAACTCTTATTTCCTCGAGAACTGGCAATTTTATGGAGAAAATCGAATTATGCTTTGGAAACCCCCGTTGCCTCAAAAGAATGGTCCCAAAAAAGTCTAGGAATGAATTTTACATAAAGTTAAACCTGTATGCGGAGCATTTGTCTGCTCAGTTACTTATCGCTTCCATATAGAGGAAGCTCAGGCCCGTAATTCACACACTTAAAACATACATTAAACAAAAGATGACATTTGGTAGGAAAATACGCCGGCTTTCTCGCAAGCATATTAACAGGCAACAAAACATCCTACCTCGACTACAATTCCAGTCGATGACCGATCGGGTTGTGAGAAGGCGGCTCGAAGTTCTGGATGTTGTGATAGGGTTGAATCTGGCTTCCAGAGACCGACCAGCATTTTGCCTTGGCGAAGTTTCTTGCAAACATCAAAAATAGGAATGTTTGCCCAACCGAGGAGGATGCCAGCTCTCACTGGTGGAAACAGGAGAAAGAGGCAGAAACATTGACAATTGGTATATGGGCTGCTGGCTTAGTCTATGAGCCGAGGAGGAAGCTGCATTTTGATATTTTTCCTACCCAGATGTTATTGAGACAAAGAAGTTTGCACACAATGAGGGGCGAGAAAGAGTACTGTTTGTGGTAAGTTTCACCGATGTCCGTCAACCGTAGCGGTCATTGCAGTCCGGTTAGATGGGCGATTTGAGACGTCCGTTTTCTATGAATACTATAAGTCTGGTGGAGTAGTTCCATTACAAAAAAACAAAGGACACTGGCGTGGATATCTCAGGCTTATTTTTAGTTGACATCAGCTCACGGGGAAAACTTTAAGCCATAACCGAACTAGCCTGCACCGACCCGCTATCAATTCAGATCGGCGAGATACACTGCCAAGTGACTTTGAATGAGTCCGAAATCGCTGCGTTGTGGGAGTTCGAACGTGAAGTAAACATCGGTTCCGGACGGTGCGATGGCAGATGTTCTCGTTCCACAGGCAATGACGCCAGTGTTCTGAAAATTTCGAAATCTGACGCGTCGGAGACGGTTGTTTAGCAGCAATCTATCCGTGCCGCCGTTAAAATGTAGGCTAGGTGTGTCAGGCCGCATTCAGACAAAGCAATACGTTGCGCTTGACTGAACAAAAAGAGATCAATTTTTTTACTCCACGTATAACGACCAAGACACATGGGCCTAGGAGTAGACTTCCCTGGCGAGTGAGTGGCCACTTCTTATCTGTTGTCTATCGATAGTTTGGGTTCCAAGGCACGATGGCGCCTTTTTTCGGACAACGCGCGAGGCAAAATATAATAATGTTCTCTCAACAGTTAGGAAACTACAACATCAATGACATGCAGGTTTAATGACCCTACATGAATTCGAAAAGTCCGTTGATTATGGTGCCACTTCCCTTGGTAACCGATGTCAACATAGGACAAATAACACGAACGATTTTGATCGAGACCACTCAATTCAAATTTGGAGAGTAAGTTGGAACCTAGACTTTCATAATCTCATGCAGTTAGCTTCCGACAGAAGCAGCATTTAAGTCCCGCTTGGTCTGGATGTTTTATGAATTCGAATGAATGTGGCAATTGAGTCCTGTCAACTTTGCTTCGGCAGTTTAGACTGGTGAATTGATTCCCAGTACACTTATCCCACTATGTTATTAACGACAAATACAAGGGAGACTGGAATGGCCATTGCTGGCTTGGTAGTCGTCGTCAGCCTGTCATACCCAACACCGAAGTGTGGAACACCTAGGGCTCGAACTCGCGACCTGTTAGTTATAAGTCCAACGCTTTTAACCACTGGTCCAGGGGCCCGTTGTCCTGTCGGTTATCTCTCTCCTGTTATCCATTCAATTGTGGACTTTCTTTAGGGCGAGGGAATGCAGCGATATGATTTGCACGGAGAATAAATCGGATGCCTCCAATACTGGGTATTATCAAAAAGTCCACTACTCATAACAGAACAGATCAAAAACACATTCGTTTCCATCATAGCGTTGGCATTAGTCGTCATCACAGAAGGAGGAATATATTCTTCTGCCCACAAATGCAAACTTCGGTCAGAGTCCGCTCCCCAAAAGCTGCCGTTTGAATCCACAACCTACAGAGCCTTCTGTGTACTTCAGCCTTACCGAAACGAAGGTTTTACAGTAGGACTAACGTACTAAACACGAGAGTGCGTAAGATGACATGGCTTGCCTATTCGTGCTCACTGCGCACAGACAATCGAAGTAAACGTTAGTTAACAACCGGCAATGCGCTGAAAAGACAGCGAGAGAAAATGTGACTGTGGCTGGTCAACGTGTAGGCTACTTTGAAAGTTAGAGCAAATGATTAGTCTTCGATTCTAACGATTAAAGATATCACTGAGGACTGAGTACCCCACCATCAATAAATCGAGACAATGCAAACGACTTTAGAACCACTGTTAAAAATTAGAATTTCTCGGTCAATTCAGGCCCGAAAAGCAGTACATACTGACGACAAGAGGCGGGTGAAGAAGACGTATTGCATGGATTCAGCAACAAAAGAACCTTACCAGATGTCTACAGCGCAACGGTAGCCTGCAGACGGAGCAGTTGTTTAGTGAGAAATCGAAACAAATTTAACGACGTCTCGAATTATGTTTTTGGTTTTCTATGGACCAAACAACTAAATCCACTATACCTATGTGCATTATAGTTATAATGAGCAAATAATTGAAGTTTTAAGTTCTTTTTTTACGAGGCTCACTTCCCACTGCGGTTAATAATATACAAGAAGATTGTTGAGTTGCTTAGATTTACGTAGTCGACTCCTCGACATAGATTAAACTTTGCGTCGGGTTAGCATGCTAGGCTTGTTCCTGGAAAGTTTCTGCCATCAAATTTAGCTGATGTCGGTAACGCAAATCGGCCTGCCAGAGGAGGGAGTACTTTCGAGGTAGTGGTGTGAGCACTTTCCTTCAATGCGGCTCAGAGGAGCATTGCAATCAAATAATAAGGCACTTGAGTGACAAAGGTCCTTTGTGCCGTCAAACAAACACATATGTTGAACGTTCAATCCGATCACAAGCGAAAAAATTTATAAAACGTTAAAGATAGAGTAGCATTGGCCAGTCTTAGGCATGCGCGTTAAAACCGCCATTTACTGCAGTGTCGTTGAGATATCCTAGAGAAGAAAGAGGAAAAGAAATAGTGCCACCAGACATCTATTCTCCGTAAAGTATCTAAAGAGTCAAATGCGCGGCCCAGTGCCTTAGAAGAGCCTTGCTTCATATCCAATTCATGTCAATAACACGCTCTTATTTAAACATCGCAAGCACAACGTTGTTCAATACAATTTCCGCATGTTATAGTTTCCAAAAGGATAATCAGACCCTGAACCACGCGATATGCAGCAGTTCAGTGCAAATCATTACAACTGTTAAAGTAACTGGCTTGAAGTGCCCGAAAGTTGGCCGCAAAACCTATAAGACGGGGGATTAATTAACCCATGCTGCGGGATACGCATACGCCAACCAATCCCACGCTAATTATCCTATAAGAAATTTTCGCAGTCAACAGCATTTGAGAATTCTTTTTAAAAATGCAATAGTTCTGCCAATCTTTTACACCCACGGGGAGTCGGTTTGCAACTCAGACCTCCACTTCGTGTAGAGTGACGAAAGGTACAGCCTCAAAATACTGATGGCAACAGTCTGAGTCGATGTTTGCCATGCATCAGCGCTACTGTTTGCCGCGTCGCTAAGCGACGATGGGTTGAAAAAGCCTTAAGACGCTAGCCTACAACTATCCATCTTCCCTCAGGATATAAGCACCTACCTTTCGAACGCCTATTAAGTGATGCCTCATCACTGTAGGTTAGGATGAAAATAAAACCCTTCTTGTGTGTTGACCGCCCAAAACTCTACTATACTCCCCAACTGTCAAATTACTTTGTTTCAGTTGTGACAGCGCTGAGTGGTCCTTTGCTCGGATAGGCAACCAAAAGAAATATGGAAGTTCCTAATTAGAGGGGAAAACGTCGAGAGTACAACTGACGCAAATAAACAAGTGTTCGGCTTACACACAGCGGGTTCATCAGTTGGTTTCTTGAAAGACAAAACGCTAATGCCGAGGAGTGTCTCACAGGGCAGTCGACTCATGTGGTAATCTAGAAAAATAAACGGTAGGTGTATTAAATAAGAAGCGAGTCCTCGAGGGAACAGTTCATGCTAATTAAAAGTCTTGAGGGTATTCAGCAAACATTACAATGAAGCACGTTGCGGAGCGCCCCGTCGATAGTCCGGTGGGCAAGAGTAGTGGATTTAATTAAAAGTCCTCATTATCCAGCCGTACAGTCTTAAAATAATTAACAATCAATAACAGGGCACATCGTTTATTCAAGAAGTGACCAATGGCAGCTCTTAATCCAGTCTTAACGCTACGCCGGTGGAAATGGTGGCGACTGGAAATTAGAACGCCACCTAAACTCGTTCATTGAAGTGATTACGACTGTTTTCAGAGAAAACGCTATTGGTCAAACGTCTCTTTCTGACTGAAAGAAACCATGAAAATAAAAGTAATTCTTCAAAGCAAGCATAGCTTATGCCATTCCTTATAACACAATTAACTGAAAACATGCTATGGTAAAGGAAAGAGTTGCCTTTCAGCAAGGCATTAGTTAAGACAGGCCAAAAATTCGTGGTACTGATCTTAGACCTGAAATGCCACAGTAAGGTTGGTATCAACAACTCTTCAAACACAAATTCACCTAAACTTAACTAGAGACTTCTTATGCGTGATCCGTAATTGAAGACGAGCAGTTACTTTACGGATAAAAAAGAAATGACCGCCAAAGAGGACGGGCAACAGGATACAGACGCAGGATTTCGTGATGTTACGGCCTCTCAGAAATTCAGAAGTAAGCAATTACCACACACAAGCGGAATGAGATATCACTGACAGAAGGACCGAGATGCCCCGTCCTTTCCCAACCTTGCAAATCACGACTGTTGGCGCGTCGTAGTAGTTTCAAGTCGTCCTTGACTGTTTATTGAGAGGACCAGAAAATGGAACCATGTTGGATCGACCCATTCCATACATCAGCGGCTTTGCGAGTCAAGCCGGCTGACAGTGAGAATCGGACTTAGCGGTTGGCATGCCGTTCGCCGCCGTCTAGCACGTGCCACACTCATGAAGTGTCAACCGAAATTCCCAAATGCGTTTTCGTCCCGAAAAGATTAATAAAGTAGGGTTGTAAAACTAGTCAGCCTGCAACATAATTCTATAATATTTCAGTTATTGCAAGATTCCGGCTTTTAAATGAACTTCGTTTCGGCTGCATACAAAAAACTACACTCAGTAAAAAATGACTACTTAAGTAACATGCATTTTTCTCATTGATTTTCGATGTCCCAAAAAGTCCAATTATATTTCATGGAAAACATGGACAAAAATATTCATTCTTTTGCTCATTTGGTAGACAATTACGTTTTCTTCCAATCTTATACTCGAAGGAAGGGCATAACTTGGTTTTCAAAAACCTTTCCAATTCCCGATTAATTTTGAACCCGTTCTGTCGTTACATTTGGATTCAGGGTTTCCAAACTACAAACCGTATATTTTGCGCGTACGGAAAACCATACATTTCGCTACTGCACTAAGATGTGACCATATGGGGTTCATAAAATTATGCAGTGGATTTGAGCCACATTGTTAACTTTACAAGCCACATCAGTAAATGCAGAGACATGACGAGTAATGAACGGTCATTTCACGGTATTTAAAAGTCCCACAATTAGAAACTTTAAAATCGAATTTTGTCCCTCCTTTGAATATCAACTTGGAAGAAGATGTAGTTATCTACCGAATGAGCAAAAGAATGAATATTTTGTCCATGTTTTCCATGAAATATAATTGGACTTTTAGGGGCATCGAAAATCAAGAAAATGCATGTTACATAAGTAGTCATTTTTTACGGAGTGTAATTTTTTGTATGCAGCCGAAACGAAGTTCATTCAAAAGCCGGCATCTTGAAGTAACTGAAATATTATAGGATTATGTATCAGGCTGACTAGTTTTACAACCCTAATTTGTTAATCTTTTCGGGACGAAAACGCATTTCGGAATTTCGATTGACACTTCATGAGTTAGTGCACCTCTTGTAGTAAAAAAATTCAGACTCAGCACAGTCCGGTAAACGCATGGCACGAGACAATGTGACACTTGATCCACCACGACGGCACTGCAAACCATTTAGCGGCATGCGCTTGTCCAATCAGTAACCTAGATATGCGTGCACAACAGCGCAGAGGAGACCTGTTTGTTTGAGCGAGCCAACGGATTTTCGCAGGCCTATTCCTGTATAGTACTCGATGTGTAGCGATAGATAGTGGCATCTGGCGACGTGCTAACGAACTTCTGTCTGACGAAGCGCTTAGACACCATTCGGTAGCTCCATCTGTAGATAGTCTGCCCAGCGTGTGCAAGCACAGGTTTGCGTTTTGTTCCCAAATGCTGCCTAGCGTAATGATTTAAGGACTGAGAACGGAATAAGCCAGAAAGAACACCCGCATGATTCCTGATAATTTCCTCTAATAACGCCTTGGTCGAGTTCGATCTGGCAGGGGGCTGGCTGTTTGTGACCTGTTACCCATTCGGAGTTTCTTTCATTCTGACAGCCAATGGGTGACAGTGTACCTACTGCGACTGTTACCTGTTGCATGTTTGTCTTTGCTTAACGGAAATTCTATTTTCAGAATCGACTGACAGGAAAAGCCACTGAAAAACATGTCAAAACTAAGCTTCCGAATGGAATGGCACAGGAATAGCCAAAACGCACCTGAAAAACGGAACCACTGGTTTATTCGAAGCATGCTGGGGGCGTTGTTGCTGTTGAATTCATCGTGGCCACGGCAAGTCAGAACAGTGTTCCCTGAAACTGGTATGGTCGACACGGACGGACTGAAGACATTATTCTCAAGAAGGGGAAGCCCCTTTGCACCGGTTCCGTCACGCCCGCATACAGAATCCAGCGGTCTTCCTGCGTAGGTGAGAGTCAGGTAGACACGAATGTAGGAAGCGGAAACACTGAAGGAAATAAATACGTCCAATTTATTTGGCCGCGAATTATCAATGGCTGAGATTACAGCGGTAAATGAAATCGACAAAAAAGGGCTGGACACCAGATTAGAGTTCTTCTGACAGGGAGATGAGAAATAAGTAACACTTGATGGGCGTGACAAAGGCAAATGAATGGCAGAAAAGGGAATCCTGCCAATCGATATCGGATAAGAAGCAATAACTAAATGTACTTATTGAGCGACAATTAAGCTACTTCATGGACAGTCCCTGCGGGCGTATAGGAGCATGACATTCCCATTGTGCGAATTACCAAGTCGCCTGGACGACTTATCGGTCACTTAAATGCTCCTTACATTGGAAGATCTTAGAAGTCTTGCATTTAGGTTATTGTAAAACGTCCAACTACTTCCATTTGCCCAGCATCGTCGGAATCAGGCGCGGGTGGCCTTATTATTGCAAATCGAGCTCAGCCCCAAATGAAAATGGGAGACTGCGCATTGCTTTTGACAGGGTAAGTTTTCCTTAGGGAAGTGTACTATGTTAAAACGAACTGGAGTTCTATATTGCATAACATGGCCATACTGCTTCCGCATACTCTCGCAAAAATTAAAATGAGTCTGATGGCCTCGCTTTCAGGTGTAACCCAGCTATGCCGCACACATCTCCTACTTATGTCCACAGAAGCACCGGTGGGTTATTTTGGGGCTGTACTGGTAAGGCATTGATAGGCTTATGAACTAAGAGCAATCGAATCGATGACACAGCAACATCTCAGCCTATGCGACATCAAACTTTACTTTCATGTGGACGGTGGAGGAACTAAAATTTGAACAGCTAAAGAGTTGACAGTTCTGTGAGTACTTTTATGTCTTCGCGGCGAGGAATTCTGGTCAGGCTTTATGTCCGGCAAATCTTCTGTATTTTCTTCGTTCCAATCCAGTTTGTGGCGATTAAGGTCGGAAAACTTGACAAACGGTTGTAGTGGGCTGTTATTTATTTAGACATAAAGATCGATGCAGTGAGAGAAGTCTACTGGAAGCGAACTTTTAATTTTTGGAACCGTTAATCTGAGAATCGATAAGATATAGGGGAAAAAGTCAACTTAGCATGCTACCAATGAGTTGTAATCAAAGAGGAAATTGAACAAAATAGGCAAGAAAATGGTGTAAAACAAGAATTGGTGGCTTAAGTTTCTGTGGGACAAAGCACAACTCAATTTGCATATAACACGGCAGAGCCTAGCGAGCAACTTATTTTTAGCTAGGTTCAACGAATCCCAACCCCAAAACTAACATTTAGGTGCTGTCTATAAAACTCGAAGGACAGGGATTACACTCCATGTTCCAAAGGAGGAAGGATAATTTAATTTATGCGTTTGCCTAGCCTAGTGAGGACAGGCTGTCCCAAAATTCTGTGGACTATTCACAGAAGGAGCGAAGGCCCACGAAAATCAATCCAGCGTCTGGATGACTTTACGGTAGAACAGGAAAACAAAAACCATGCGTTAATTTCCAGGGGGATGTGGATTAGATTTAAGGCTAGGGTTAAAGTGGGATTAGGGTTCGGATAAAGTAAAGTGGGCGACAGGTCTCGTGAGATATTAGTCGAAAGTCTGCAATGCGTTATCGATTAAGAAGTATTGCTTGAGTGGAGTTGCATTATTGCTTATCATACGGCCTAATCCCATAATAATTCGGACTCTTCAAGATGTTGCCTTTTGAGTGAACTTCTCTCCAACCTCCTGTAAAAACCACACTCGGTAAAAAATGATCATTTTGGTAACATGCACTTTTCACATTAATGGTCGATTTCCTCATGAACTCAAACATATTTTATGGAAAACATGCATAAACACATACTACCTTCTTACCCATTTGGTAGCAAATCACGCCGTATTTACATTTTATACTTGAAAAAGGAGTACCTCTTGGTTTTTCAAAAATTTTTAATAATGAAATTGTTTAAGACAGTGCGATGTCGACTCACGTAGTATCTCACCTGTCCGTTTATAAATGCTTCTCATGAAGTTTACAGCGTAGTCTGCATGCAGTATAAAATTTTGTAAACTATAGAACATATCGTCTTAGAAGCATAAAGGAATATATTATTTTTTCTTAAGCGGAAAGTATACGCCTTGTAGATTGCAATTGCTAAACGCTAATGCAACGACTGACCTGGCCCGAAATTGTTCGGGAATTGGGAAACATTTTCAGAACCTATGTGTACCCTGTCTTCAAGTAGAATATGTGAAGACGACGTGGTTTGCTACCAAATGGGTGAAAGAAAACATACTTCTTTGCATGTTGTCCATAAAATATACTTAAATTTATAAAGTCATCGAAAATAAATGTAGGAAATACCTACCACGCAGGCTGCCATTTTCTATCAAGAGCAGATTTTATAGGCCGGAAAGCAGTACATTCAAAAGCCAACATCCTGGCGAGTCCGGAATACCATAGGAGTATGCCACCTGATGATCACTAATACAATCCTATCTAAGTAACCCTTCCTAGTTGAAAACGCATTTCAGAATTTCGGCAAACGTTTCGTGAGAATGGTAGATAAAATTTAGGGCTAAAGTTTGGGTTAGGGTTAGAACATGGGAAAAGTTGTCCATCACGGAATTCAGCGCAAGACCTCCTGTATTATTAAGAGGTTTCTATTCTTGTGTTTTACCGATTTTAAAGATTTTGCTAATAAAAAACACCATAAATCACAGGAGCAGATGACGGGAGAGACTGCAGGAATCTTACGCGGGTTTTAAGTCCATGGACATAAACTCGGGAGACAGACGTCTGATGGACAAAATGCCCACAATGAAAGGTTGGTTGCCCCAAGTCGCAAACTCCGGCTGTTCGTTGAAGGCCGTAATTTGCTTAATCGTCCAGGTATCCTCGCAGATCCCGCGGGGACCTGGGGAAGATAGCGAGTCTTAAACTTTCGCTCCAAAAGACAAAGTCACTGAAGTGGAAATAATCAAAAAGTACTACTGTGAAGGTATGACACCTTGTGAAGGCGGATTTGCTTTAACATAATCCAAAAAGTCGAAATACTACTGCAAACTAATAAAATAATGACCCAATTCTACCGTCATCTAAATTCTGCTAGCGTGCAAAGCATCAGCTTACATTGATACCTTATCAAAAGAAATATGCCTAGCAATTAGTCTTCTCGCGGGCGAAATTTTTGAGTCAGAGATCAAGGCAGCAACAGAACAAGCGACAGTAATAGGATGTATTGACCAGACGAGAATCAATGACGCAGGTCTGGAAGCGACCGTGCAGTGCTCTGTATGCCGTCGCCAGATCGATACATTGATTGACTGACTTGTAAGCCGAGGTCTACGCTTCATTCAATTCTCGGTGTCTTGCTTCCGGTGTCGGTGGTTATTTAGGCAGCCGAAAAGTTAGACCTATAACCCATTCAAAGGTGGGTAGCCGCTTGCGACAATTCGTCGTCCCATTGCACAACCAGTTTACGTTCGTGTGTGCGCGACCCGAGCACGCATTCAGTTTAACCTGTTTAGTTACAAGGACAGTTTAGGCAGGGGACAGAATACACTGCCCGATATTGCTTTTGGGCACTTGATCGGTCCACGATTTCCATGAGCCTGCTACGCACGGTGGCTTCGGGGTTGATGTGCAATTCCGACACCTAATCCCGCAGCGATGTGCTCGAGCGCTTCTGGAACATCCTAAATGCATGGCAGAGCATACTATGCTTATGCCGGGATCGAACATGTAGGCGTTGGTCTATAAACGCCTTCGGATAGCCGTTCCGCGTATATATCGGGCCTTGCGTGCTTCTTCCTCGGAGTAGCCGCAATGGACGTTAATGTATTTGAAAACCGTTCTCATACAACTTCTTTTGTGGGCCACCGGAGGTTCATTGCAAAAACTGAGGAGTTGCGCTGCATTCGTCGCCCTCCTGCAGGCCGTCATCTTAATGTTGCCATCAGAACGTCGCCTCATGAGCACATCAAGGAAGGGTAACTGCTGCTTGTTCCGTTGCTGCTGTCATCTCTGACGATGAACTCCTGCACGAGCTCGAAAGCGCAGAATAATAAACAAATTACTCCGGTACTCGAATAACCTCCTTCCCGCCTGGTATTCTATTCTGATTTATGAGAAGCCATATGATGAAACCTTGGATGTTTCAATATATAAAGAAAAATTAATTTGTGTTCTCGCAAACCATTTTTCGGCCTTCTTGCATGCGTCGAGTATAGGAGCATTCAGATCAATGAGTCTGGCCTCAGTCTGTGCAAATGAAACTCAGCTAGTAGCACGGGGTAGTTCGCGTTACTGAATGATGAGTGAAGTGCGGTACCACTGAAGGGAGCCCCAGTGCTTACAAGTATCAAGACAACTCTGATCGTGGAGGGCCGGGGCTCTCGGAAATGGTCGTGTGTCATTTCGCGTCTAGCTATCACCGGAAGTGTCCTATAAGTCGCAGATGGCCTACACTCAAGGACAGTGGGATCTCGCTACG
The DNA here is from genome assembly GCA_902702965.1 of Spirometra erinaceieuropaei. Classification (NCBI taxonomy): domain Eukaryota; kingdom Metazoa; phylum Platyhelminthes; class Cestoda; order Diphyllobothriidea; family Diphyllobothriidae; genus Spirometra; species Spirometra erinaceieuropaei. The sequence continues at coordinate 758,415 of CACRXP010000230.1, forward strand.
AACTCAGAGTTTAGTTTCACGCATTAGGACAGGAGGCCCAGTAGACTTACCTTAAATCGTGAATACTCAATGGGAAAGAATGTAAGAAGCAGACAGTTGTTGAGACTTAGTTTATACTAACGGGGTTTAAGAACTCCCTTAGTTGAATGGAAAGACAAGTCGAGGTCCGGGGCCCATAACTGTTTCCACTGAAAAAATGCCTGAATCTGATCGAGGAGAGATTTTTCAAGACGGCTGAAATCATCTTCCAAGCTTCGCAGTAAGTTTTGATCTGGAGATTTCTGGGAGTCGCCCCCGGGATTGGCATTGGTCTAGGCAGAAGGATTGCGTAAATTTTTGTCAGGTGAGCGTCTGATGGTACAACAGCAGAATGAAAAAGGTTGTATTTGAAACAATCAACGGTATTTTCAAATGTTTCCTGCCTCAGGACATGTAAGCTTACAAATGCAAAACTCAGAGGGACAAATTGAACTGCCCGTGGGAAGCAAAGAACCTTAGACAAAGTGAACAAAATCCACAAGTTACCTCAAATGGAGAGTCGTACTCACCTTTTAACTGGGCATGTTATCCCTCGAGTCATATAACACACTTTTATTAATTTTTTTACTCAAATCAAGTGAGAGCTGTTCTTAGAATCATCCAATTTGAAGGCATAATTTAAACATATTGAAAGTAAATCGCTGGTTGCATGCGCAAACTCTTGTGTTCGGCTAGGCTTTTTACTTAAATTTCTCAGTTGAACACTGCATTTCAGCAGGCGAGCAGGGCAATTTTCACTAAAATCAGCAGGACAAATCGTTCGCGAAAAATCAATTGGCTATGTTGCCAAACGAGTCACAAGCAAAAATTTGACAGACGCGCCAGCTGAATTTATACGGGCGTTGGGGCCATCCACGCACTGGAATAATGTCGAAACCTATATCGCGCAAGTGTTCAGACTGTGCAATCAGTCCGCTGTAGATGATAGAGCTTAAATAAAATTCTGCACAGCAGTCCATGACAAACTCCTTTTGGCAATCTCGTCCAATATGTTCGGGA
>CACRXP010000230.1:759537-772217 GCA_902702965.1 Spirometra erinaceieuropaei
TTTGGCGGAGTAACCTGGCCTAAACTTGGCCCTCGGTGACGATAAAACATATGTTGACGGCTCAGTAATAAAGAACCGGGGTAAATGCGGCCTCGTGAAACTATCCGGTTCTAAAATCCGTAGGTTGTGTTGGTGGCCTATAAATTACAAGGAATTTGCTGGGAACCGACTGGCATAGGCGGTCCCTTGAGATATCAGAAACGTAAAGCCCGAAGGAAGTTGAGTAGGTATAACAACCTCCCTTTCCCCTCCTCTTGTTTTGTAAAGTCCTGGCCAGTGTACGTTGTGGACCACGCGGTGCGATGGTACGCCTAGGTGCGGCACACACCGTGTCGGCCACTTGCGTCCTCTACCGCCTGCGATCGTATTGACTCTATCTTGGCTACGGGTCCATATGGGGGAGGAGGATGAGGAGAGATTGCAGCAGATTCAGTGCAGTTCTAATATCAGTTTTGAACTAATTCACACGCAAATCACCATCTGTGTGCCCATAATGCTGAGGAGCACACGATGGACATCGTCGGCAACAACGGTCGAACTGTCATAACAAACGTCGAAGCAAGCGAAGATGCACCAAAAAATGGAAAAATGTAGTCATCACACCTTCATTGTTTCATTGATGTTGTAAATAATTGAGGATCGACAAGTTTCCTTTGAGAAATCAAGTTCATATTACTTGGACTAAACGACTGACCATAAGTAGGGTATAAATGTTGCTCTCTGAAGCGTTCGAATTATATTTAGGTTTATACACTAGCAACAATTTTGGACGATTTCTGATACCACAAGGAGCAAATGTCTTTCAGATAGGCAAGGACCTGTCAAATTCCGAAAAATTTTGCCAGGAAAGCCGACTTTCCATTCTCATGTGAGCAAGCTTGCGTAAGTAGTTTGGCCTATGTTCGCAGCTATGCTAGTTAACAGCACGAATAACTGCAACAAACTACTTGCACATTCAGAATGACTTCATTCCTGACAGGAAGTCTGACGACCCAACTTCTGCATTCCAATGCTGGTAGACGGTTTCGGGATTAAATGTTAATTATAAAGTTACCAACGTATTTTGCCTGCATGCCTTAAACCTCTACTGCTATCAGCAAATATATATGTAAATTGTCATCTAGCGATAAGCACTTTATGGGCTTCGCAGTTGCGGGCTCAAGACATCGTTTGACACTTGATTGACAGCCGAGTTGAAAGTGCATACATTCATATTGAAACTTACACCGAAGTTGACTTTGCGCCGATATTCATAGAGCGTTGAGCGCAGTGAGTTGAGACAGTCAAGCACGGCGGTTATGGTGATACCCTCACACACAAGGCTGCCGAACGCCTTAATCGCTTGCTCGAGATTCGAGATCGTGGAGGACAACTTTTGGACTGTGACCTGAAGGGAAGCAAATAGCACAGTGAGCACAAAGTTTGACCGCAGCAGCTTATCATTCATTTTGTATTAATACCCATGGCTGGCTCATAGCGAGTAAACAACCACCTGCTTAAATAAAATGCAGCAGACTAACTTCCTTTTAGTGCAAGAGGAACTTTACTCCTACTATTTAAAGAGATGTAGGTATGCATCGCAATGCAGTGCACTAGTGTAACTGTTTTGGTCCATGAATAACGTAAAGCTGACCTCTTGCAAAATCGGAATTTTTAACTCGAACAACAGAAGCAAGACAAACAAGACATGAATGTTCATAAAGTGGTCTCTATGCCGAAACTAGATAACGGAGCCCGACACCAAACCCTATCAGTTGCACGAAACATCCGGTCATGACAAAAATTGACAGATGAATTTTGCTAGCTGGGCCTTAAAAAGGAGATAAGTAGTCTACAACGAATTCCCAAGCAAAATTCTGCTGACAAGTGTCTGGTTTCGGACAGAACACAGGGCCTAACGGAAATATGAACCACTTCCAGTACTACGGATATCCTCGCGCAAAGTCGCGAAGGGTTCCTGTTCCCTAACTTCAACCCTGACCCTAATTCCAACAACATGGAGATGGGGCAACGTCACGTGTAGTACGGGGGACCCATATTCCTGAGCCCAACCGATCTAGCCATGACGACCTAGTATACAGAACACTTTTTGCTCAGGGTCAGCAGTTATTTGATGCATTCGGATAATAAAAATCTCCAGGTGTTTCAAATGCGCTTAGGAAGAAAGCCACTGGAAGTTGTTACCTTTGGTTGAGATCCAAGTAGGAGTTTCCGGAAGTCCCCCGCAAATCGAGCGATGATGGAAAGGGCAACGTTTATATCGGGCCTGAAAAAGAGGGATTTTAAAGCAGCTGATACAAGAAGCACTATACTTTATGTATGCATAGGTTTCCGTAGTTGCAGCTTACCTAGAAGCCCATTTCTCACAAGTAATTTACCGACAGGCAAAAGGATACTGAAAGCAGGCATTTGATAACAATAATTCCTAACTGTTCTCCTACTGTAAAGCCGTTGCCAAGCATGTATGGAATTTGAAGAATTTTCAGGGGAACTTTGTTATCGAGACCGGGAAGGTGCGCTACAGGGGATGTTTGTGTGAGTATATAAATCAGTCGGTGTTCCCTGTCTAATTCCTTCGTAATTTCGAAAACTCTGAATACAATGCAGGAGGGCATTTACCGCACATTAGCTGCTTCGCCACACAAACACACACGCACACTTTCAGCACGTTTGGCGAGATGCACGTCTTCAATTGATTGCGACAGGTGACGAATGGCAAACAACCAGCAAAGTCCATGTCCACTCAAACAGGGTAGACTAATTCTGGTGTGTTATGTATTTTGAATTAAATGGAGTTGCGCTTGAAAATGATCAGCATAGGAGAGTGTGTAGTGGAAACATAGGTCAACTGAGTGGCATATTAAAGAACCTTTTCACAAAACGAACCGGGCTGCGGCCTTGTCTTCTTCGTTTTCTTCTCCAGCTGGGCTTGAAAAGAAGGGGCAGAAATTTTCTTGCGACTGATAAACGGGAAACAAAACGAGGTTGCTATAAAGATCGGCATAAAAAACCGTTCTACAAACAACAATTAATTTACCATTTTAGTTCGGGCTATCAGAAGCTAGAAATAAATCACAAAACCGGAGATCACCGCAACCAACAGTAAGATTTACTGTTGGAAGTATAATACGAAGTGCATAATGGAGCAATGAGTCACGAGCTTTTGAACCGTGGTTTTTCTCACGTGAACAATAAGCTATACCGAATTACATCCAGCAAGCATACCCGAGTTTTTTCCGCGTGATCGGCAGCATCAATTGCCCAGTTGATTTCCCACTTTTTTAGGCCTTTTTTAAGATATTGCCTCATTAAGTAGGCACTTTTAGGGCAAAGACGCATTATAACTCAATAAGCCCGAGTCGCAAACATATTATTAAATCATTTGTCAAGTCTGTTACAATGGCTGTGGATTTGAGGAGGGGAAATCAACTAGCAAAACCTTTTCTCAACTTTTGAGTTTAAAATGACTTCTTGCATCAAGTATCAAGCCAGAGGACCAGGCATCCAACTCCTTAGCCCACACCGATAGGACACAGGCCCTCTGCATTTAATTTTGAATCCACTCACGCACTTTTATGAGGTTTACAGTTGCGTGTTTCAGAGGGTAAGTTAGTGAAATGGAGGGGGCTTGTTTTCGATCCTAAGCTGTGCACTATTCGTACTCGACAAAAAATGGGTTAAAAATTTCGCAGTATGCTCATACGAAGGCAAATTTTGGAGTGAAATGGAGAACGTTTATACCTGCGGATGACAGGCGTGCCGCTTGTGGCTGGAGCAGAAGTTGTAACGTTGTAACGGGTCGAAGACTTTGTTTACAAAAAAATCTAAACGGTCGAGACGAACAATGAACAATCAGCAAGGGTGTCTAGTGCCACGAGACCAGTCCCGGTACGCGTGAAGCCCGCACCTCAAGAGTGCAAAACACTTCTCCTGGGTAAATTACGCTTTCCAGAGAAATAATTTCATTCTGTCGACTGTAGAACACAATTACCAAATCAAACTAATACCGTGGTATGCAAAAAATGCACTCATTCGGGCGACGAAATGGGTTAGAAGAGCAAGATTGATCACTAAAGTATGTCGAAATTGAATCGGGATGGAAAGCTCATAATTTCGCTTGAAATTACGGAAGACCCTCCCAGAAAAAGCCTCGAAACTGGTGTTTTTAAGTCCGTTCTAAACGTTACACGTTATGTGATCCAAATACTAAGTGTGATGAAGCATCGAAACCGTAGAAATCGTATCAACTTTAAGTAGAATAAATTTCGACTGCAAAACGATGAAAAAGCTGAACTAACGAAGCTGTAGGGCAATTTTAATGGGCTTAGAGCAAAGTAAATGTGTTAATTTTGATTTCGTTATCCTAAGATCGGATAAAAAGCTGCTCGCATTTGCCCAACCACCCTGATTTTGAAGGAGAGTAGTAAGTTGAGACTTAAGTTTCCGTCGCAAACTGAATTATCAAAGTCATCCAGATAGGCATTATAACATCGGCATAGAACAACTTCAAACTCACCGAACGCAAAAAGAGTTCCTGCTGGGTATATCTCTCAAGAACCAGATGTACAGGCCTGTTCTGTCGGTAGCAGTGCCAGACATGTCCGTGCTCTGATATTCTTGCACGTCTGACATTAAAATTTTGCAACCGTTTCAATTTTTTAATCTCAATGATAAGTTTTAAGACATCAACAACAAAGAGATATCATTTTTTCTAGATAACTTACGGAAAAACGTGTCCAAACCTAGTTCATCAGATCAAAATCCCTCGCATTTACGTCAACCAGAACGCAAAAGCATGATCGCTCATGGCTAAATTAGGAATAAGTCGTGCTGAGACATTAAGGTGTCCCACAAGGCTCGCGCACAAAATACCTTTCAAACACTTTCATTCCCAGAATATGTCCTAAATGCAACTCCCCGCAGTTATTTTACTTCCACGAGAAGCAGAATTTTGTCTTTCGTTGTCATAAAAACTGAATGCGTCAATTTGCCTAAAGCAAGTGAGTAAACACTGCGTGTCCTCAACTGACCACCTAACGCGTCTGTGCATGTGTTTAGGAGGTTTATAAAAGCAGAGTATAAACCCAAATTTGTTTTTTAACCAGGAATAGAGGTTACTAGTCTTTCGGTGTCTGCCATATCATTTCTCGAAAATGAGCTTTATTTCCGAATAAATCTTGGGCGTTTTGGCAAACGACAATTCAAATCATACATATCTAACAAGAAACAAAGGAGGTATTATGGATCAGACTACGAAGACGAAGTGTTGACTGACGTGCTCACTGAAGTTGAAAGGTGGGTCAGTCTCATCCATGCCAGGGCTTCACGCAGATAATTTAGATAACTATGCAGGATATTGTGATCACCGCCTTCAATTACTCTAGTATGCAACAAGAGGAGTGGAAGGCGTAAAACCGCCGAAACATGTTATAAGCAAGCAGAAGTTCAACCTATGTTTGGTGCTGTAATACAGCGTGTCAGCAGTCTCTCTGTAGACTGCAGTCGTCAATATTTAGTACGGCTGTGTGATTAAGTTGCAGTGGACGCCATTCTCATTTATAATGCCCGCTGCTGCCTGTTTTAGGCCGGCGCAGGCTTCCAAGATATCAATAATAAGAAATCTAAAAGGTTACCCAGAAAAAGCAAACAGGATAGCCTTTCCTGATTCAAAAACGATCGGTAGTCAACCAAAATCCACAAAAGTTCTGATCGACGATGCATCCGTGAGTGGCTTTTATTATATCAATGCCGAAAAAGCACCATAATGGCTGGAAACAGGACTCATTAACGCTTATGCCTGTTGCTTTGGACGTACGCATATAAACGCCCGATCAACATAATTGTTAGGAGGCCAAAATTTCATGCAAGACAGGTTTTTGAAATTGCCAGTGCATGGAGGTCAGCATTATCTAAACTAAGAATTTATCGAAATGGTTTCCAGCTGGCGGCCAAATAAGTATTCTTACATATCAAGAGTTTCAATGGACAGTCTTGCAACAATAGTGCTTACGCAGTGAGAGACAGAAACAAGTTAGTCAGTCGTCTCGAGGCGGCAACTCTTTGTAGATGCTTTATATTAGCATCCCTAAGTTTGCTAGCCGGCCGCCCATTCCTGGTGGAAAATTATTAAATTTTGTGTTGACTGACATTTCCGAATGAACGAAAACAGTTTTGCTTCGCGGTTGTTGTGGTTATGCCCATCGACCGTTCGGATAAGCTTTAAATATATACCTTAGATATGCATCCACTTTAAAAAGAGCGAGTAAGAGAAGAACGGCAGTGTGAATATCAGCGTCAAAGCGCTGTTTTGTAGGCTACAATTTAATCATAACATGGGTTATTAGGGCAAAAGTCCGCCTCAAAGCGCATAGAGCAAGCTGAAAATAACTTTGACTTATGTATTATCTCACACTATTCAACAGCATGTTTATCGAAGTCCCACTTAATTCGACAATATTAAGTTATAAAGTTACGTCGCGCATATAAAGAGAACATGCCTGTCCTAAGTTGAGTCTACATGCTCAGTAATAAAGGCTAGTAACAAAGTTGATAACATCGTACAAAGCGAGCGGGCGGTTTGAGAACTTCTTCTGCGCGATTTCAAGTTGATTGTGAAAATACTTAGTACTGTAAAATACGCAGATGGTTCAGGATTAAATCTCTAAACTGTCATTATTGCTTCATTAAGATTGTGGTGATCAAATTTCAAAACAGAAAGCCAGTTGTTAGCACTAAATATTCACTCTTAAGTTCTTCAATGAGGGCAATTAAATAAGTATAAGGACTTACGGAAAAAGAAGATCAGTCCGTCCTTGGATACGTAAGCAAAGTCCAGTTGCGTCAAATGAAGGCGAAGTTCTTTTTATAGCAAGATTGACAATCTTTTCGATAAGGGTCTGTACCGTTGTGTCACTAGCTGAATAGATAAAAGCGAATGTTGAATAAAGATGAGGGCTGCACCAAGTAAAGTTGACTGCAATTGAATATACACTTCATTAAGAAAGTAAAGCTATGGCCTGACCTTTGCTATTTTAAAAACGTCTACTTATTGCAAGGCGTATTGTCACGTGCCTAGGAATCCCGTGTTGGCATGACTTACCTATGGAATCAATGCAAAATTTCGACCGAAGTTTTTGAGGCGCTGCCGATAAACTAGAATGTTCGGCATATGCATATACTTTGATTTCAAGTCTTTGGAAAAGCTTATCGTCCTTTGTTCGACGAGTGTCGACCGGCTTTGGGTATTCAGACGTATGATAAACGTATATTTTGACTTGCATATCAGGGATATTTCGAGAGCTCTTTGATTGTTGGTGACACTGGTTGAGTACATGATTTACCGGTTTTCTAAGATCATTCTGAGCAGCGCATGCAGTTTCTCCGAAAGACGAAATGCGTGCGTCACTGTGGACGGCATCGAAAAAATATCCATTAAAAGGTTCCTCTGAAGTTGTCTCAAGTTGGCTATTTGAGTGGTTCCGAGATATTTCGTCGCCAAAGCAGACAGAATTTGAGCATCTAAAAGTGAGAAAGAGTGTGACTTATAATCTTGAAAGTAAATAGATATTTCATTAAAGGGCAAGATCTAATAAATAAAACCCGAATTTTGTAAATGCACCCCACATTAGAATTACGAAGGCCGAAAGATAAATAATAAAAATTGGATATACATAATGTTTTGTTACAACCTAAACCCTCGTAAGCGCACACATTTTTTGCAAAATATTGGTAAATAATGTTGATAACGAGTTACGAATTTGGATATTCCTCAAAGCTGGAAATGTTGAAGAAAGTAACAAGCAGGGGTGAAATTAATGAAATCGACAGCTGACAACACTGAGCTCGAACTTTAATGAATAAGTTGCGATCGCATTTTAAGGGGTTGACAAAAGATATTTAACGCAACCAACATGTAAGGTCGGTCCTAAGCTATCCGAATTACCTTTGTAGAACTTGCCAAAAGAATAGAAGCTCCTTGTCCACAAACTGCGTGCTCGGCCCTAAGTTACCCAGGACTTGACCTTGATTGCACATTCGTGGTTCCTTAAATAAAAAATGAATAGATGAGCAGCACCAGAATTAGTTTTGTGATATACAGAGCAACACGAATTAGACTCGATATGAAAATCAAAACAAGATTATAACATATGGAAGCATTGCTGGTGAGCGCGATTTCTTTGATAAATCGATATTGCCAGAAAAAACGTTCGACGCTAAATCTAGTTTTTGGGCTTCCACGAAACTGGAGACATATGTTTCCAACTTTGTGAAAATGCAACGTACGTGCATACATGCGTTCAATACATGTGTGACGCAAGCTGCGACTGTGTACTCGGAAAGCTTGCACTAAATAAGGCCGTCCGAAAACTAACGATGGGCCATTAAGAATGAGCACCAAATTGGGTTTCTCGCAAAACTTTTCACCATAAGAAACGAAATAATGCAGATTCTACTCATAGTTAGATAGGTCACACAGCATACAATCAACTGTAAGAGCACAAAATTGGCCTGATATACGGCAGTGTGACATCATTACAAAAGACAAAATTTCATGAAAACTGCACGGGCCTAGCACCATATAACTCCGGATTGTCCCAGAGGCCACAAGTTGGCAGGGATATCATGTATATGTAAATTATTTACATATACATTTTGAATGTACATATTTACATTTGTTCCTATTGGAGCAGATAATTAATAGAAATCCAGTATCGTGATGTTATAGGTCACGTTATTTTTACCCTCCGAAGACGAAAAGTGGGCGTCTTATCTTCAGCTGATAATTCAAGAAGCCGATATTCCTTTTCCGCGGTCTTAACATCTGAACTAGTATATATACATCAGATAAACGTTCTACCAGTGTTTGTCTTTGCGCAGTTAAAAACTGCTGGTTTTGCGATTCTTTCGGATCGAACTGACGTCTGCTGTGCGAAAACGTCCATAAAGTCAGCATTGATTATGCTGTCCTCAAAAATGCGATGGAAATTGTCATCAATTGATGACACGCTGTTTTCCATTCTGAACGGGAAATGCGCTTTCATTACATGGTTTGAAGTGAAGATGGGGTCAAAATCTGTAATACAATTTGATGGTCTTCCTTCCTTAGTGATAGATGAGTCCTCGAAAGAAATGAGATCAAATTCGACACCTGGCGAATGTGACATCTCTCATTCAAAGTGTGCGGTCTAACACTTTCTCCGCGTTTGTCCAATATTCTCAAGGTTATGTGTCTGCTCGAAATAATATCTGGTAGTGTCAGGTTCGCGTTCCGACATTAAAGAGTACTACTCGAGAATCCATCGATTTCCTAATAGAAAGTGGTTTAGCTGCTAGAGTCGGAACTCAAATTAGAGATGCATTCGATGATTGAGCAAACGCGCAGGGGACTAGTGAAGAGAACCCGTCGTAAATGCAAGTGCAACAGCAGTGAAAAATCGTTCAATAAACTGCGATCACAAGTTAGACAGTAGCAACAAATTGTGTAAGTAACTCTTTAACTGGATAAAAACGTGCGCTTTAACTCCAGACTATCGTTTCTACGCTCAAATTACGATACTTCCCGGCTTGTACTGGTGAGAGTCAAAGATGAACATTTTAGTATACACTAGCTCGCATTTATCCCCGTGAACTTCAGATGATGCTGCACTATTGCATAGGAATCCAGGGTGTTTTATGTAAAGATAGAACCTCGAGGTACTTTAGGCAACTATGAAATAAACAGGCCTGTAGGAGGGATCGGGGGAATGGTCGCTTTGGTTAGATATATAGCTGCGAGGGTGGAGGTAATCAATGACGACTGTATCAAAACGGAACTGATGACGCAGGAATTTGGGCGGTTATTTTACTCTACTGGTGTGTTTTAACATTTTGACAAAATAGCTTGTCGGGAAATGTGTACAGTCAGTATGAGCTCACTGTGATTGTTTGCTATACCCGACTGATTGATTTGTATGTTGAGATATGCATCGAAACGTCGAGATTTTATTATCTTTACTAGGCGGGACAGTTAGGTGTCTTGAATTTTGGACAGTATGGTTGGAATTGACATGGCTGTTTGACCTTGTGCCGAGGTCACCACGAGTGCCTTCGTATTCATACCAATAGACGACTGACCATAGTTGCACCTCAGCTTCTAGTGCACCATAAAATCTTCAAAGGCATCAGGTTGTTTAAACTGGGAAATATGCGTAGTGCGAAATTACGCGCTATTCCCTCCTTTATGCACTCATCGACTGTTCGATCCAGCCAGTCCGTTGATGTTGAGATTTAGCACAGTGGCTGACAGAGCTAAAACAGCCCTTCTGCATGCACAACGCATGATCTGGCACCCAAACAAGTCACCGGGTACTAACACAGATGGACGGGATACTCGAATCCAAGATGTGTCAGAAGGCCACATAAAGAAGGTCACATAAAGAAGGAAACAAAGATCCTGCTTTCCACATAGGTGAAAGTCGTTTGTTTCGTGCCTGCTATGGGTAAGGTAGGCTGGGCTTGCGTGTGGTGTATGTAGTGGTAGGGTTTGGCCTGCGATAGTTTTTCGCGGATATTCATTGAGACATATGTGGGCGAGCAGGCCGATGCGACGGTTTAATATTCGCGGGCTGCGCTGACAGTCAGGCTGATGGAAAGGGATGTGTGTTGACACTCCTGACATTGGTTCACCAGTGCGATGGGTTCGCAAGTGACCGACTAGGCTGATGCACGACATGAAGATGCAGTAGCTACGAGAACAGGTAGGGATCGAGCCCACTTTTTGGTGGTAGAGGTTGGTTGTGAGGACGGTGGTCGATCGGTCGCCAGGAGTATGCTCACCGGAAATATGAATAGGAGAGGTGGTAGTCCTCGTCGCTATTATCACAAAGTTGTGATAGCGACGATAGAGGTGGTGGTAATGGCAAACAACGTTGGTGGCGGCGGTGTTGGTGCATCAGGGGTGTGATCGTCGATGACAGTTTTGGACCTGGTCGTCGTGGCAGATGCTGTGGAGGATGGTGCAGATATGACGATTAAGGCGCTTATGAACGCAACAGGCGGAGTTGCTCTGTTGTTGTTTCAATGGATCCAGACATGGCCATCAAGGCTGATCCGCGTGCAGAATGTTCATTGACAGTGTAAGCATGTTGGAGAGGATGGTTGGCGTTGTGTGCGGGACGCACTCCCAACATGTAAACCACTCCTCAAATGGATCGAGAACTTCCTCGTCGGCCGTTCCCAAATTGTCTGCGTAGAAAGACAGCAATCAACGCGGACATTCATAGGGAGTGGAGTCCCACAAGGCTCGGTGCTCGGCCCTACCCTCTTTCTCTTATTCATCAATGATTGTGTAGATGGGTTGGACGGTGATTGCGCCATGTTTGCGGATGACATAAAAACCTGGAAAGTCATCCAGAATGCTGCCGATGAGACCAACTTCCAAGAAAATCTTTGTCGATAGGACGAGTGGTCCCGCAGATGGCTCTTGTCTTTCAATTTGACCAAATGTACCATACTGCGCCTCGGAAATCAGACCCCTAGTACGCGGCAATACCATCTGAACGGAATACCACTTCGAGAAGCAGAAACGCAGAAAGATCTCGGAGTCTGGGTTGCGGACAGCCTTAAGCCTTCTACGCAAGGTTGTAAGGCGGCCAAGGCTGCAACTTCAATGCTATATGCCATCAAGCGGGCATTCGCAGTTTTCGATGAAGACTGCTTCTCCAAAGTCTTCGGCACGTTTGTAAGGCCGCACCTCGAATATGCAATTCAGGCCTGGAGACCATGGACACATCAGGATTACAATCTGCTCGAAAGGGTGCAGAGGCGAGCCACAAAATTAGTCAGAGGTCAAAGTGCACTGCCATACGATATCCGCTTAACTAACCTTAATCTCTATCCTCTGAGTTATAGGCAGTTGCGCGGAGACTTGATACAAACTTTCCGTATCGTGCGTGGCTTGGACTGCGCCCTTCGGTGCGATGAGTTTTTCCAACGCGCCACAACAACTAACCTCCGGGGACATCCCTTCAAGCTACGCGTGCCCCAGGGTAGATTGAATGTGAGAAAATATTTCTTCTCCAACCGTGTCGTGGAACCGTGGAATAATCTGCCCGAGACGGTTGTCATGTCTCAATCTGTGGCGACATTTAAATGTAGGCTTGACAAACATATGCTACAGCACCAAGCGGACTATGTGACTTTTTAGCCATGAGACCAGTGACATATGTGAATCAATGCATGCATACACGTACTGCTGTAATTTCTTAACATTCTGCTAGTTTATCGATTTTTTTAATGTACAAATAGGGAGTTCAAAGGCGTAAGCCTATTTCCCTCAAATACACTGACTGACTGACTGACTCTTTTGATTTTATCAAAGGCGATATGGTTGGTTCCATAGTCTGCGGCTCCAGTCTTCACCGCTATTCTTAAGGCCGGCCAATCCTTGACGAGGAAAACTCGGTCTCTAGGTCGGATTGCATTTAAATGTGAGATTCTGAAGATGCTATTTTCGCGTCGTTTTTTCTTCCTTATCGACGAGCACCAGCAATTACGTTGCCTAATAATAGTCTTTTGGATATGCGCTCGTTACCCATCCTCGCGAGGTACCTGGACCTGCACAACTCAATTAGTCTCAGCATGGTGCGGATGTTAAGGACTTCGACTCGTTCAAGGCTTTCTGTGTCCAGAATCCAGTCTTG